>JAWZYT010000985.1:257500-272500 GCA_034508575.1 Petrolisthes manimaculis
ATTGTTTTAGTAGATACTATTTTATTAAAAAAAAATTGAAGACTTTGATGCTCTTGTTATAAGCTTTTGTGTACACCTAGAAGGCTCCCGTTTTCAGTTCCTGGTGTGTAAATTCAAGCTCTTACTTTCTGCAAGAATTTGTTGTGCCTAAATGAAATTTGAACATTTTGACCCCCATTTGTCAGCTGGGGGGGGGGGGGAGGAATGAAGTCGTTTTTAAGGGGTTAATCATTGAAGAAAAAAAATATATAGGGCCAAGACACTCCTCAGGTCTCAGCGAAAAAACATATGTAAAAATTATTACTCTCGGTGAAACGATGCGGATGTGCATAGCTGCTAAACAGACAGACAGACAGACTGTTTTATATATCTAGATGTATAGATGTATGTATACAGATATAAATAATAATAAATATTGGTGTTAAAAAGAGAGATTGAAGTTATAACTTTGATTTTATGAAATTGTGAAAGTTGTGTGTGTTGGTGTGTCAGTATGTGTGTGTGTGTTGGTGTGTCAGTAGCTGCTATTTGTATTGTGTTTTTATTATTATGGCTTATTATAAGTTGTGTGTGTGTTTGTTTATAGTGATGTTGTCAGTTATTGGTGTGACTTATTAAAAGAAGACTGTTTTCTGGTGTAAACAATAACAACAACAAAATATTTTTAATAAATATTACTATACATAACAATACATATTACTGTATGGTATACATATATACAGTACATACATATATATACATACATATATATAGATACATACATACATACATACATATGTACATACAAATATACATACATATATAATGTTATAGCCTGACGTTTCCTTGCACTGCCATTGGCTTCACTATCCATCTTTCGCTTCACACCCGACATTTACAATGAAATGATGTACGATTTAAGCGAAATTACGGAGCAGTACACCACAACACAACGACCAAATGCTGTTGAATTTTAGCTCGACTGGAGAGTGGCGGTGGCGGTGTGGGTACATGAGCCTCACTCAGTACTGTGCCTGCCTTATCTCCCTGACGCACGACCCCGACACCACCATCTTGTTTGTTTACATCCACAGCTGACTTGCTACTACAATTTTTGCTTAAATAATTTTTTTTCAATGTTAACATTGTGTAAATCACCTTCAAATAGCATTAAAAGTGCTGGGTAATACAAGTCAGTGAGCGTCACAAAGTGTGGTGCTGCCGTGGTGTGGCAGACTCGTGAACTACTATATGCACGCCTGAAGTTTGCTAGCGACTTTCAGACAAATTTATGGACTTCAGAAGTTTGTTCGTATGTACCAATTGTTCGTATGTCGGGGAGTTACTGTATATTATTTTTATTAATATAATAATAATATTAATATTTATTATCATCATCACTATTATTAATATTATCATTATAATAATAATATTATTATTATTTTTTTTACTATTATTATTATTATTACTATTATTATTTTTATATTACTATTATTATTATTATTTTTGCTTTTGTAGAATAATGAGAGGGAGATGACAGTGTCGGCTGTAGCCACTGTCCCAGCTGCTGATGGCTGTGTGTGTCGGCTTGATCCATCTACACACAGCCACCAATCCAATGCACTGTCACAGCCACCAATGGAGTATCTCAGCTACTACACAGGTTAGGTCCCAATAGTTTGTCCAGGTTAGGTCCCGGTAATGTGTGTGTGTGGAGGCTTCTGAGTCCTCCAAACTATTCCACAAAACCAGCTCCTTCCATATGTGTGTGTGTGTTTGGAGCAAATACAAATATTGGTTTTCCTGAATCTAAATATACAATTACTGGTTCAAAAATTAAAAATACAAATACTGTAACTCCTGTTCCAGATTCCAAAGATACATATAGAAATACAGGTGTCCCCTGCTATAGGATTAACTCGGTTATATGATATCTACACTTTACTACCTGTGGCTCGATATATGCTTGTTTATACACTGTGGCTCGATATATGCTTGTTTATACACTGTGGCTCGATATATGCTTGTTTATACTGTACTCGGTTATATGATTGGTCAGCATGTAAACCGTCATTTGTTTGGGCAGGGTTTGAAGTATTTGTGGTATTACCTTAAAAAGTGGGTTGAAAATACCTTAGATGTAGCCAAATTTCCTTAGATACTGAACTAGGTGATCATTTCAACATATTTTTAACCCTTGACACATGATATTTTTATGTAATTGTAATAATATTTTACAGCAACGCATTTTCCTTCTACGAAGACCCATGAAATAACGGAAGAATCGATAAAAAATACCTTAGATTGTCAAAACTTTACTGTAAATAGACCCAAATTACGCTAATCTAAAGTAATTACTTTAAAAATGAGAGCACTGTGTTTGGGTGACTGACTGTAGCGCCACTACGCCAGCCAGCAGCAAACACTGTCAGTGTTTGCTGTGTGATTGCTACCTTCAAGGCGTATTATCAACTGTGTACAAAGCGACAGTTGCTTGAAGCAATCGACACACCTGACAAGCACACGATAAAGGACTTTTGGAAAAATTATAATGTAAAGAAAGCCATCGACAACATCGACGCAGGTTGGAAGAGGAGGAAAGGGGAACCAAGGGTGGCAGTATGGTATGGTACGGTACGGAATTACGGTACGGTATGTTATTTTTTAATCTAAAAGTACGGTACGATAATTTTTGTTAAGTACAGTACGGTACGAAATTACGTTATTTTGGGGGGGCCTTTTCCGTACTCTTTCCGTACTTTATTAAAAATTCGAATATACATTCCACTGTCCTCTGTCAAGAATAACCTAATATCCAGATGTAAAAGCAACTAATTAATTTTCTTGACGAACGTTCTACCCACGAAAACGGCCTGGCAAAACAATATCATTACTAACACATATTTGTTTTTGTTGAAACTACATATAATTTTACTTAAGGGGCCTACTCACGAAAAATTCAATATTATCAGCCATTTGGGCTATTTTTGCTATAGCCATCCTTGTAAACCCTGATGTGTCTCCAGTACTTACACAAAGTTTCAGCACATTTTGCGAATTCTTTATCCATTTAAATGGACATTTTTGTGAAGTGGGTGTTTAAAGGGACATGGCGCGATATAAAAACCTCAGCGTCCGTGGCAACCAGAAGTCTCTACGTTTTTTCTGGATTTTATTATGATTTTTTATGGTTTTATTAAGCAGCGACATTTGGCATCTCTCTCGGCTCCTTCTAGCCGTTCATACTACTGGCAACGCTCGCAGTAGCTCACTAAGTAAGTGGCATTTCAAATTTTACGAGTTGATAGTGTTTCGTAGACAAAACCTGTGTTTTCCCTCTCGTTTTTTGCACCATTTTGCCTCTGTACCCTTGGCCTAATACCTCTGCAGCATAGGGAAGGTGTCAGGATAGAAAAAGAGACAAGAGAATCGGCTGCCAATGCTTGGTTAGCAAAATATCATACAAAATATAATACAGTTCAACAACCTCCACCACCATTACCACCTGTTGTTGGGCCTCTCTACGGGTTTCCATGAAAAGAAACAGTCAATTAATTAGTGATAAAAGTGTTAGTGAATCTGTGGAGGAGGTGGAATATGTACTTATATCGAAGAAGTTGATTACAGACATAGTCAAACCCGTTTGTAAGTGTGGAGGTAGGAATGTGGAGTACAGTGTACGCGAGTGGATTCTTCTCAATGGGTTTGACTCACGTCGCCTCGATTTTTCAAAATGTAAGTTTTATACATTCTCCTCTTTATAATTTCGTCATTTCTTGTCCGATTTTCTTGATTGTTTTAGTATTTTAATCAGCATTGGACATACTAATGCTTGGTCATGCTATAACCATTATATAGAATTATATAACTTTTGTAAATGCATTTCTTTCATACTCGTGAGTGATGTAGTGAGGATGTCAGCGGGAAAAATATTAATAGAAAATTCGTTTTTTGAGTAAACAAAATTCGGTATGACCAATAAATAGAAAAATTATCTACCTATTAATTGCCACAAAGTGCACTTTCGTATGTGAATTAGGTTTAGTTTAATAAGGCCTAAGGCTTAGGTGTTCAGAAAAGTGATAAATTATTTATATTTTTTCTCTTTTTTCTAAGGATGGACTTCACATCATAGGGTTTATCTTTAAGGTTTAACTCTCTTTTAGCGTGTGTTTGTGTCATCTACTCGTCTGCTGCTCGTAGACTGTCGTTATCGTGTTCAGTTCGTGTCCAGTGACTCGGAACTCCTCTAATAAAATGCAAAGCTTATGTTGACGTCTGTTTAGTATTTCCTCTTAATGTGTTATTGGTCGATTTGTTTAGTTGATTCCAAGACAAATATGGAAAATGTGTACAGTATAGTCTATTATATAAGTTCATACTACTGCACCTGCTAACAGAAAAAAAAAAATGCAGTTCTAATTTACCCTTCAATTATCATGGTGTATGTATGCCTCATGTGGCGGCTAGAATCAGCTACCCGCCACAAGCATCAGCCCTCTCGCCTGATGGGTTCTAATAGTGTAGCAGGCAGGAATCCTTTTATTCATGTATTTCAGGTTCACTCTAAAATCTTATATACCATTTGTAGCCTGTATGAATAATCTCATAATCTCATTGCCTTGTAATAATATCCTATACTGCAGCCTTCACCCTTGGTAACCTAGTGCAAGTCCCACAGTCACACACACACTTACTCTATTTATAGTAATATTAGTATATTTACAGTGATATTCACTAATAACAAAACAAAAGACACAATTATGGGAACTTAATCGAGTCTGGACAAGGAACTGTTTACAGAGGTGGTTCATATAATTGATTAATTTTAGAGATGTAATTTATGGCATTGGTACGATATTGGGTACGAAATTATGGTACGAAATCTTACTTTTTCGTACTAGTCCGGTACGGTTCTTTGGGTAAGGTACGAAATTATGGTACGATATTTTTAAGCATGCGGAATTACGATATTTTTTTCGTACCGTACCGTACTGCCACCCTTGAGGGAATCTGAGAGAGGACTTGTTGATGTCGCCACACTCCGTGAAGTTTCGGTGGCATTGAACACTGCTTGAAGTTGCTGAAGGAGCGTGATCCCTATCCAGCTAGGAGTAACACAGCTGCTCAGCTAGGAGTAACACAGCTGCTCATGCTGTAGGGGAAGCTCTGAAGATATATAGAGAGATTTTTGACACCAAGAAAAAGCTGGCAAAGCAAACCACCATCTCCAGCTTTTTCAAATCTGCCGCCACCCGAGATAGTGTGTCAGCCAGTCCACCCTAGATGTCTACATCTACCCATCTCGGAGGACGAGGAGTTATTTGTGCCCCTGGATGTCTCAGGAGGTTGTACAGTTTATTTGTGTATTTGAGTGTAGAAAATATTTTTTTTGGAATGCATTAATGTTTTTCCCATTGCTTCTTAACTTCGATATATGATCACCTTTTTGAGAACCTAACCCGATCCTAAAGCGGGGGACACCTGTACTTCTGAAATTATATAAAAAATTATGAAACTATGTATAAAAAAATATAAACAGGTCCTTTTAGAGTACATATCATAATTATTGCATTTTATCAACATTGCTAAATACCCACTCAGATGTTGCCAACCTTGCTAAATGCCCTCTATATAGGTACACACACACACACACACACACATACTTGTACAGTCTCTTCCTCTCTCAAATGCAAAATATTTCATTTTATCCATTTGTGGTGAAATCCATATAATATTTTGGCCTGGAACCGTTGACAGGTCTCCAGTTTGAGAACCACTCACTGCCTTAGTGGCTTGACATCAAAACACACAACACATTCTTCTAGGTAAGTTTCAAGTCTTTACCTTCATCACTGTTATGTGTTATTGTTGATGAACTTATTATCATTTGTCCAGCTAGAGGCATTCTCTCTCTCTCTCTCTCTCTACCTTGCCGTGGGTGAGTGAGCTTGTGTGATCTGTTTGAATTTGGCTAGCTATGCTGGGGGACATATAGTCCAGTAGGGTTACCCATGCCAGAAAGGTAGCATTATTAGGATCCTGACTAAGAATTGTCAATTCTTCACATTTCCCCCTTCTTGGTGTATCTCCTAGCATCCCCCTACTAGTCTTTTTCGGTTCTGTTATTATTAAGTTTCACAACTGCTCTTCAACTGTCCATAAAAAAATAAAAAAAAATAAAATAATCTTCATCACTTTAGATATAAGTTTTTATTGTTAAGGACCTCATCAGCTACCTTATGCCGTGTGAGAAGGGAGGGGTACGATTAATGGAGATGCCTCAGGACCCCCGTGGGTATTCTCTTAGATTAATTAGCCTGACCAGCTCCCTGTGACCATTCTTAGGTGCCTAAAGGCTCGACTGCTCTTTGGTGAGAGAGCTTTCATGCCTCGCTGGTTGCCAGGCCAGTAAAAGATCTCGGATTAAATCGTGGGCATTTAGCTTTACTATTTGCTTTAAGTTTGGCCGTGGATGGAGGATTAGTAGGGATTAGTAGGAAAACGATACACTTCAAGCACCCCTGTCGAAAAATCAGTCTCATTTATTTGGGACTCTTGTGCTGCTCAGTTGGGAGCTGCGGCACGATTGGGTCCGTCCGGCCCAGGGGAGACCTTAGGGTTGGTGTGCTTGGCTCATAAGGGTTTCTATTGGCTGAACGACCGAAAACCTTCTGGAAGTAGGCGGATGAGACCTTTGCAAGACCAAATCACATTACCCTTTCTTTGTATTATTGGTTTTATATTGAATTAGAGAGAGATGACTGGTCCATCAGCAAGAAGATTTACATGTACTACATGCAAGGTGTACCGCTGGTGTGAGGACTTCAGCGGGAGGAGTGCGAGTGATCTAGACCCCTCAAGTGTCTGCGACTTTTGCAAACTCGAGGAGAGGTTGATGGAGCACATGGCACTGCTCACGAAGGAGAACAACTCCCTAAAGGAGAAAGTTCTCCTGATGGAGTCCAAGAGGTGTGACTGTCACTTGAGAGACGAGGCAGTCCAAGGAGCTTCTTCACCGGAGAGCTCCACCACGGCAGTGAAGAAGAAGAAGAAGAACAACAACAATGAAGAGGGAAAAGAGACTGCAGAAAAGCAAAATAGAAAAGAGACTGCAGAAAAGTGTGATAAAGAAGAGGAGGGGAATATGGAGAAGGGAGAAAACCCCAAGAAGACAATTGAGGAGGGATTAGAGGAAATTGAAGACAAGGCAACAGAGAAGGAAAAGAAAATGAAGAAAAAGAAGACGAAGAAGAAGCAACCTAGAGGAAGTGACAAGCCCGGCAGGAATTCCAAACACACTCGGGTTCCTCACAAGGCATCTCGTGCTCCTACCAAGGAGAAGCCTGTGGAGATACACATTGTAGGTGATTCCCAGGCACGAGGGCTGCAACCCCTAATGGCAGCTCGCCTTCACACTTCTGTGAAGGTGAATTGTCTACCAGGTTGTGGCAATGCTGACCTCCAAAAGGAAGCTGAGAGGATCCAAACGTCCAGATCTGCTGTCATTGCACTCATGGTGAGTGGTAATGACATCTACCTGAGAAATGGTAGAGTAGGCATGACTGAAGGAGTCCTCTCGGATGTGCTCGGTGCAGTAGACGACTGTGGGTTAAAAACCCGCAGAAGGGTAGTTGTTGGCGTGCTCCCAAGGAGAGGCCCTTCAGGGACTGCTCTGTCAAAGAACATTGCAGTAAATCAGCGCCTGGCTGATTTGTGTACTGCTGAGGGGGTGTTCTTTGTGGACCCCTACACCTCATTCTTTGGTAGAGACGACCTCTACCAGAGGGATGGCACACATCTCTCACCAAAGGGGAAGAAAGTCCTTTCCAAATTAATGGAAGACGCCGTCCGACGATGTCTCTGGTGCACTCGACCAAGCGTGGAGGAGAGCCCTCGTCGCCATGCTAGAGTGACCCCAGAGAAGACATTCGCTGAGATCCTGAAGAAGGATATCCCCAGCACTACTAAGACAGTGACCAAACCGGGAAACGGAAGAGTATAGGGAGCCCTGCAGTTGGGGGTTCCCTAAAGGTTCTAATGTTCAACGCCAGGTCCATCCGAAACAAGTTTTTGGAACTGCGGGCCCTCGTTGCGACAGAGGAACCCGAGATGGTGGCCATAACGGAGTCATGGTTGAGAACCTCAGACAGAGATCTTGAAGGGGAATTCGTGATTCCAGGCTACCAACTCTTCCACAAAGATAGAGAAGACAGAGGGGGTGGTGGTGTGCTGTTGTATGTAAAGAACTCCATCAAATCGATGACCTGCAACATCACATCGAATCACAAGCTCCTTGGAGTTGACCTAGAAATAGGCACTACAAAATACAGAACCCTGCTGCTTTATAGACCCCCTGGACAACTCAGTGAGATCGACAGGGACCTGTACCAGTTGCTGGGTGAACTAGTGGATGGCAGGGTGTGCATCCTTATGGGGGACTTCAACACACATGTTGACTGGGAAACCAGAGAGCCCTCTGCTGAGAACACACCACTCTTGGAGTTTGTAAATGATGAATTCCTCACTCAATGGGTAAGGGAGCCAACAAGAGGTGATAACATACTCGACTTGGTCCTCACCTCTGAGGATGACATCATTCAAGACCTCTCTGTAAATGAAGAAATAGGTGGAAGCGACCACAAGCTTATAATATTTTCAGTTAAAGTCCCTAATATGGAGATGGTGACCCCGGTGCACAGAAAATTAGACATGGGGAGAGCGAACTTTGCAGGTCTTCGTGAAGGCGTTGCTGAAATGGAACTAGAGGAGGGAGAGAGTCCTGATGATCTGTGGAGGTCATTCTTGTCTTCCTTCATGGAGCTTCAGTCGTGCTTTATTCCTCTGAAGGGAACAGGTCAGAAGTTCATTCAACCGAAGTGGTTTAATCAGGAAATCCGTAACCTACTAAGGGAGAGGGGAACAGCATACCGTCGAGCGAAGACATCTGGGGACTTTGACGGTCATAGACGATTAAATCGAAATGTGAAGTCCAAAATAAGGGCGGCTAAGCGTGCTGAGGAGGTCCGTGTGGCTAGACTCTGCAAAGAGAACCCCAAGGAGTTTTTCAGTTATGTGAATGGCCGTAAACCAATCCGACGCAGGATCGGTCCCTTGGTGAATGAGGATGGAGCATTGATGCACTCTGATGTAGAAAATGCTAACCTCTTAAATGAGTACTTCTCTTCAGTGTTCTCTGAGGAGAGTGGTCTCATTCCCGAACCTTTGAACTCCTCCAGTGAGAAGTTGGAGTCAATGATCTTCACCCGAGAAGAAATTGAGAGAAAAATAATCGAATTAAAGGCAAACAAGTCCCCCGGTCCGGATAGGTTCTTACCTAGAGTGTTGAAAGAAGTGCATGGTGAAGTATCACAACACCTGTGCATGGTCTTCAACAGGGTATTTCAGACTGGATGTATTCCTAGAGACTGGCGTGAGGCAGAGGTGACTCCTATCTTCAAGAAGGGAGATGCTAGCCAACCGTCAAACTACAGACCCATCAGTTTAACCTCGATAGTCTGTAAACTCATGGAGAGCATCATGATGGACAAAATAGCGGCACACTTAGAATCAAATTTGCTACTGAGGGGTTCCCAGCATGGGTTCCGGCAGCACCGGTCATGCCTCACAAATCTGGTGATATTTTTCCATTTTGTTTTCAGTGAGCATGATCAGGATAAAGCGGTCCATGTTGTCTACTTAGACTTTCAGAAAGCCTTTGATAAGGTACCCCACCGCCGCCTCCTTCGGAAAGTGCGTGCACTGGGCATAGACGGAAATGTGGCAAATTGGATAGAGAACTGGCTAAGTGACAGACGGCAGCGGGTAGTAGTGAATGGACAGGCTTCAGAGTGGGTTCCCGTTACTAGCGGTGTTCCCCAAGGTTCTGTTCTGGGACCACTACTGTTTATCATCTATGTTAATGATATGGATGGTGACATGGTTGCCAAGATTTCCAAATTCGCCGATGATACTAAGCTTGGTATGAATGTCGCGAAAGAAGGAAATACTACCCGCTTACAAGAAGATCTTAGGAAGATCGGGGAGTGGTCTGACACGTGGCAAATGCCATTTAACGTGAACAAATGCAAAGTTATGCATATAGGCCACAGAAACCCCCGAACAGAGTATATCCTTAAGGGCAATGCTCTAGTAAGCACTGATACTGAGAAAAACTTGGGTGTAACTATCACTAGTGACCTCAAGGATATTACGAGATTGGAACGAGTGCAAGCCAGGGCAACCAAACTTATACCCTCTCTTAGACACAAGAGCTATGAAGATCAGTTGGTAGAACTCAACCTGTTCTCTTTGGAAACTCGGAGACTGCGTGGTCAGCTTATCGAAGTGTTTAAAATACTACGAGGCTTTGACAATGTAGACTACAGGGACATTTTCCAACTCAGTGAGGACACAACCAGGAATCATGGCTACAAACTTGAACTGAAGCGATACAACCGTGATCGGTGTGGTAAATTCTTTACATACAGCATCTGCGGTACTTGGAACGCGCTTCCTGCTGATGTAGTCAACAGCAACTCTGTGGATCAGTTCAAGTCCAGATTAGACAAAGTCTTAAATCACCGTCTAGGTGTTTAAGCCGTTGTGTGAGTGTTCCTTGATGGTTTCACATGACACATTCAAGGACGGTCACATACTTGCACAACTAAACCCACAGGTATCCTTTTTGTATGGATCGTAAGGTCTCCTAGGGTACTTCTTTTCCTTGTAACTCTCTCTCTCTCTCATTTCCCGGTATACAACCCCGTAGGGGGGTATTGCCTATATTAATTAATGTGGGCAATACTTACAGGGTTTTGGCGCCCCTTCGGCCCCAGCCATTAGCTTTCAGTTCTTCAACTGTCCCTCTTTTCTTTTCATTTCCTTACTGCTTGCTGTCACAACTCTCTATCACCTTTTTCTGGCGCTATAGAACCTCGATGTTGCGGCGCCTAATATCCATCAATCAAATCCCGGTATACAAAAAGATGAGGTTGTCTTGCACTCGTACCAGCCTCATCATTTATTATATTTTTTACATATATAATTTCAGGAGTACAGTATTTCTATTTGTATCTTTGGAATCTGGAATAGGAGTTACAGTATTTTTATTTTTATTTGTGTTTTTAGATTCAGGAAAACCAGTATTTGTATTTGTATTTTCCTCATTTAAAATAAGTTGATACAGTTAACTCATTTTACACTTGTATTTTGGGTGTGTAATGAAACTGTACTGAAAACCCTCATTGTACAGTACACTTGTGTGTGTGTAATATAGTGTACAATTAGTGTTTACAGTACATACACACACACACACTATTTCACATACATAGTCCCAGTATAAAATGAGAATTAACATATAGTATATTGTTTTATGTATTCACATTGTCTTTATTTTTTTACTCTTTTTTCATTCTTATATCTTTTATTGACAGACAGAAAGAGAATGAGAGGAAGAGGGATAGAATAAGAGAGAATGAAAGAATATGATAAACAGACTGGGAAGATAAATAGATAGACAGCTAGTCAGTGGATGACAGCAGGTATCCTTACACACACACACAGACAGACAGACAGTGATGAAAGCATTCATATTCCATCTCTGCCTTCCACTTGGTAATATTGTAAGATATAACTAATAAGTAATCATGTTAAAGTGTTATAAGTGCCTTTATTTATTGGCTTGTTTTACCCAGTATGTATTTTGCTTCTTATACGGATCCATTAATATCTCGTTGACTATGTAGTTTCCATTTTGTTACATATGTCTGCTTGTTTTATATGTTTTTTGTATATGTGGTGGATGCTCTTAAGTTTTTCAGGAGGGAGTGAAGTTTGATTTTGTATTCCTTGTTCTCTATGGCTTGTCTATCTATTTATCTATAGCTCTGACGCCTCGTTCCCTCCGGGAACTCCCTCCAAGGGGGTGACCACGGCAGAAGAGTCTTCAGTTGTCTCTGTTCCAACACTCCCTCCTTACTTTGTCCAGCCCTCCTTTGCCCCTCATGTTTCTCTCCTTTACATACTCTTCCACTCTGTTCTGCCATCTAACCAGTGGTCTGCCTCTCACACCAGGTGCCAACTTTTCACTTCCATACACCTTTATTACAAATTTAGTCACTGTTAATAATTCGTCTCCATACTTGAACATTTTAGTGTAAATTTGTGACTCCAGATTTACATACAGAGGTTTTCTTTCATACATCATTCATTAGAGTTTGTTACTATGACATCCCAGATTTAATTTTAATTTTCTGTGCATAGAGAGAAAAGTAGTAGAGATTACCTGAACATTTGTGTATGAGTGTACAGCCACAATAAAATATCCACCCACACTTTCCTTCCATCATAGTAAATATCTTGGTAATAAAGAACAACACATGTATAATTTTACAGCACCTAATAATAATAATGATAATAATAATAATCTTGGTAATAAAGAACAACACGTGTATGATTTTGCAGCACCTAATAATAATAATAATAATAATAATAATAATTGAGGGGGTTGAGTAAACATAAGGTGTGGTTGTATGATTATATTTTGATATGATACTGATTTATTTGCACTATGGAAGGAATGTGTGGGTGGATATTTGATTGTGACTGTACATAGATAGATTGCCATGATAAATATAATCTAGTAAAACTGTCATTCAGTTTATCAAATAAAAAAATCATGTGTGTTGAGACTGATCTATTGTTAATTTAGAAATGTGTGGGAACGGTTCTTACATTGTTGTTTCATTAGAGACAGTGTGTGGTGTTTGTGTGTTTGTGAAGATAAAACCAACACTGTTCTTACATTGTTGTTTCATTACAGACTGTGGCTTTGTGGACAGTGAGGTGTTTGTGTGTTTGTGAAGATGTAAACCAACACTGCCTACTGACACTTTCTTTATGGAAGAATACTTGTCATAATAATAATAATGGTGAGTTGATATACCTGTTATTATTTCTTATGCTGTTTGTCCTTCCACACTAATTTGGTCCATAATTTCTGACTCACAAGTTGATCATTTCCACTGTTATCTATCTATCTATCAATCTGTCATTTTCACTGCATCTATACTATTTATCAGTGCCTCTTTTACTTCCATGTGTGTGTGTGTACATAATGAAATCCTTTACATACATACGTACCATTTAGGTGGGAGAGGGGAAGAGGGAATGGACTGGAAGGAGAGGGGAAGGGGGAGTGAGGGAGAGGGGAAGGGGGAATGGACTGGAAGGAGAGGGGAAGGGGGAATGGACTGGAAGGAGAGGGGAAGGGGGAATGGACTGGAAGGAGAGGGGAAGGGGAAATGGACTGGAAGGAGAGGGGAGGGGGGAATGGACTGGAAGGAGAGGGGAGGGGGGAATGGACTGGAAGGAGAGGGGAGGGGGGAATGGACTGGAAGGAGAGGGGAAGGGGGAATGGACTGGAAGGAGAGGGGAGGGGGGAATGGACTGGAAGGAGAGGGGAAGGGGGAATGGACTGGAAGGAGAGGGGAAGGGGAATGGACTGGAAGGAGAGGGGAAGGGGGAGCGAGGGAGAGGGGAAGGGAGAATGGACTGGAAGGAGAGGGGAGGGAAGAATGGACTGGAAGGGAGAGTGAGGGAGAGAGGAGGGGGGAATGGACTGGAAGGAGAGAGGAGGGAAGAATGGACTGGAAGGGAGAGTGAGGGAGAGAGGAGGGAGGAATGGACTGGAAGGAGAGAGGAGGGAAGAATGGACTGGAAGGGAGAGTGAGGGAGAGAGGAGGGAGGAATGGACTGGAAGGAGAGAGGAGGGAAGAATGGACTGGAAGGGAGAGTGAGGGAGAGAGGAGGGAGGAATGGACTGGAAGGAGAGGGGAGGGAAGAATGGACTGGAAGGGAGAGTGAGGGAGAGAGGAGGGAGGAATGGACTGGAGGGGAGAGTGAGGAAGAGGAATGGTACTGGAATGATGGAGTTGAGATAAAATGATGGATTGAAGATATGGGTAGGACGAGGGAGAAGGTGATAAAAGGTGTTAGATAACAAGCACTAACAAGATAGAATAAAGGAAAGCAGGTACACATGAACCATTGAAAGGCAGTGTGTGGCTCAGTGAGGCCCAAGGAATGACACCAACATTTTCCATTTTTCCCTCTCCTAACTTTACAACATCATCAAGAGTTACATTAAGGTGTGTGTGGTAATAGGGGGACAGGCTTGGGGGGTGCAGGAATAGGGGGACAGGCTTGGGGGGGGGGTTAGAGGGGTGCAGGAATAGGGTACTTTCATTCTACCCACCCCAAGCCTGTCCCCTCATTCCCGCACCCCCCAAATTACCCCCAAGCCTGTCCCCTACTCCCACACCCTCTTAATCATTCTCCCAACCCTATCTATCATCTTTTTCTTGGCCTTATTACATTCTCCAATTTAACACAGTTTTCACCTGGTCCCTCTATTCTCCATCATTCTCTCACCTTCCATCCTTTTCTCTCTCTCTCTCCCTCTCTCCTTCCATCATTTTCTCTCTCTCTCTCCCTCTCTCCTTCCATCATTTTCTCTCTCTCTCTCCCTCTCTCCTTCCATCATTCTCTCAGTATTTCAATTTTCTCTCTTTTCTTTCTATTTCCTTCCTGCTTGCTGTCACACCTCTCTATCACCGTTTTCTGGCACAATAGGACCTCGCTGTTTCGGCACCTAATATCAAGCAATCAATCACACATTAATCTCTCTCTCACACACACAGTTTCTCTGTCAATCCGTCCCTGGTAACTTTGGTGTTGCATTCTTTGGTACTTGTATTGTACTCACTATCAGGACTTAGGTTTGGTGTTGGGACATTTTGGTTCTATCCTTCTTTTTGTTGTTGTGACATTCTTCAAGTTGTCTGGCTGAGTAGCCCTCAGGCCCGAAGTTTTAAAAAAATTGAGGGCCCTTACTGGAGCTCTATGAATCCTCCAAAATAATCCAGGCCACAGAACCCTTCAGTATTTCTAATAGGGAATCTGTTGCTTGGAATAGTTTGGAGAATTCATGGAGCTCCAGTAAGGGAACTCAAATTTGTT
>JAWZYT010000985.1:277500-322107 GCA_034508575.1 Petrolisthes manimaculis
TGTGGTACTAGACACACCCATCCCTGCAGATCTGGAAGTAATTATATGGAAAGTATGTGGTGACAAGGACGTCGGCATATTGTGTGTGGGTTGTTACAGACCCCCTTCTCAGGGTACAGTTCTCATCGACTACCTCCTGACCAATCTTGATCGCCTCATGACTGACCATCATTGTAAATTTGTAATAATTTTCGGAGACCTGAATCAGCAGGGGATACAACACTCTTTTGACTCCCTACTGGCTGTGTTCAACCTGCAGAACTACGTCTCCTTCCCAACCCACAGATCTGGTTCATCCATCGATCCTGTGGTAACAGATTTGCCCAGTCATGAGATCCAGTGCTCCTCTATGGGTCCAGTGGGTAGTTCAGTTCATGAGGCCATCCTTACAAAGATAACCTTCAAGAGGCCTCGTGACGAGAGTATCACATGAACTCTCTGGCAGTGGGAGAGTGCAGACTGGTGCCAACTACGGAACAGTTTGGAGCAAACAGACTGGGAAAGTGTGCTGCAGGGTGATGTGGACCAGCAGGTGGAGCAGTTTACTGAAACGTTACTGAGTGTACAGAACCGATGGGTGTCCCATAAGCAGCATAGGACTAAGGCCACAGATCAGCCTTGGTTTGGTCCCCAATGTTGCACAGCCTCAAATGATAAATATAGGGATTGGCGTCGCTACAAGCGCCACCCCACACGACACAACAGGACACTCCTACGTGCAGCAACTGCTCGCTTGGTAACTACCCAGGCTTGGGCAAGGGAGCAATGGGAGGAGTGTTTGAGAAAAAAGTTAAGAGGGGGCAATGTCGGCTCTAAGCAATGGTGGGGCCTTGTGAAAGACGCCCAAGGAGAGGCACATGAGTCTTCCATTCCTCCTCTTATACAGGCAGATGGTACTACAGTCCACTTGACAAAAGACAAGGTGGACCTTCTGGCCCAACACTTTGCCGGGAAAATGACTGTGCCAGACCCTACCAGGGCACCCCCGTCCCTCCCTGTGGTGGCTGGGGGGAAGCTGACTTCATTCTCTTTGTCTGAGGCAGAGGTTCGAGCCTCCCTTTCTGCGCTGGAGGAGGTTAAGGCAGTGGGCCCTGACGGGGTAAGCCCCAGAGTGCTTCGCAGGTGCTCAAAGGAACTGACAAGTCCTCTAACCAAGTTGTTCCGGGCTATCCTGCATCACAACCAGTGGCCAAGGCTTTGGAAGACCAGTCACGTCGTCCCAGTACACAAAAAAGGTAGCAGGTCAGAAGTAACAAATTATCAGCCTGTTTCACTGTTGTCTGTGATTAGTAAAGTGTTGGAAGGCATTATTACCCAGCGACTCACCACTCATTTGGAGGAGCAGTACCTCCTCAGCGAGAGACAGTTTGGGTTCAGGAAGGGACGCTCAGCGGCAGACCTCAACCTACTGTTAGTCAACGAATGGAGCGACGCCCTGGATCAAGGAAGACCTACAGCTGTTCTTGCTTTAGACATTGTGGGTGCCTTTGACCAAGTGTGGCATCCCGCACTGGTAGAGAGGCTGTATGCAGCCGGGTTGAGTGGAGGTGCGCTGAAGCTGTTGCGGCATTACCTGCTTGAACGGCACCTGAAAGTAGTGCACAATGGGCTGCAATCGCCCCCTTGTAACATAGAAGCAGGAGTGCCACAGGGCAGTGTGTTGGGGCCACTGCTCTGGAACATTTACATCAATGACCTGTTAAACCTTGTCCCTAGTGCCAAGGCATATGCGGATGATGTCACGGTGTCAGTGTCCTTTGCCCCAGGTGATGAGACATCTACAATATCCCACCTCAACACTATACTCCACCGCTTAGAAATCTGGGGACGAAGGTGGCAGGTCAGTTTTGCACCTCACAAGACACATCTGATTGTGGTGTCTAGAACTAGGCATGATATACGCCTGTTTTTTAATGGGGCATTTCTGGCACCATCAAAGGAACTGAAGATCTTGGGAGTCACCTATGATGATAAGCTGACCTTTAAGCCCCATATCATGCAGCTTGCCAGAACTACAGCAGGACAACTGGCCTCCCTCCGGAGGATCTCATGGCTTCTTGATAATAGAAGGCGTGAGCTCCTCTATAAAGCCCAGATTCGCTCTACCCTAGAATATTCTTGTCTGGCATGGGGAGGGGCGGAACCCTCTCACATTGCAGTGCTGGATAAAGTTCAGCGGAGGGCAGAGAGGATCATATGGGATGGCCAGCAGAGACAGCCGGGTGCTCTGCAGTGTCTACAGCATCGCCGGGACGTTGCAGGCCTCACCACCTTCTTTAAGGCACAAGTAAGAAGGACACCTCACTTAAATCAGCTCCGGCAGGCTGAACGACGTACAGAGGTATTTACCAGGACTGTGGCAGCAGAGCCTGGTGCCCTGGCTTTGCATCGTTCACACTCCACTCACCACCAAAGACAATTCACACAAGTGTACACAAGATTATGGAACTGCCTACTTGCCTCAGACAGCTGCCCAAACCATCTTACCAATACTACGGTTGGGTTGCAGAGGTTTAAGGTGCTGGTACATAGGTGGCTTAGCAGTGTCCGTGACAGTGATACGGAAGATTGAGTGGTGTGATAGTATTCCTGTATCATAGCCATTGAATATTACAGAATGGTGATAAGTTTGAAAACGGATGGGTTTTAAGATAGGCGGTACTAACCATGCAGCCTTTAGCCTAAAAATTCCCGGAAAGGAACACACTTACAAAGAATAAAAAGTAATTGTTCAAGTATAAAGAAAAAAAAAAAAAAAAAAAAAAAAAGAAGGGAGAGGAAGGAAGGAAGGAATGACAAGAAGAGAGAAGGATTGATTGATGGATATTAGGCGCCGCAACATCGAGGTTCTATAGCGCCAGAAAAAGGTGATAGAGAGGTGTGACAGCATCTCACAATACCGAAGAACATTCTACTAGAACAACAAAGACTAACTCCCAACAACGTGAGTAATAGACAACATAAATATTTTTATATGGTTAACGAAACCGATACATAAATGGTGGCAGCTAGTGAGATAATAATACAGTGAAAAACAGTATATTAAACACACCACAAGTGTCAAACATATAAAATACCATGTGTTATAGTGGATTGAAAATAGTGCCAAAGTAAATGGTAATCACTTTTAGGTGGATAGAAGTGAAAAATTCGGTGAATTATCTTCAAATTCACTCCAAAAAGCTCATCTTCACACCTCTAAACCTTCAAACAAAGGAAGAGGAAGGAGAGAGTGAGAGGGTATTAAAGAAGGTATTCGCTGAGCTTGTTGTTATTTGGCCTGATCGCTTATCGGTGAACTGTAAACAACCCCACCATAGCAACGGAACAAAGACCTCACACCTACCAGCCAAGGACTCCACCCACACTCGTGACGACATCAACAGGGGCGGGGCCAGTGACGTCATCAACACACAGACGCACTCACTCACCAACCCAAGGTCACACAGCAGAGAGCGTGAGGGAACCGAGCCAGCTGATATCAAGGTCGTGACACACTTGTCACACCCACGAGCTTCAGTCTTCAGTCTTCAACGACTTCACGACTTCAGCTTCAACCAGAGAACTTCAACTTCAGACTCAGTCTTCAATACTACAAAGAACTTCTTAACACCTAGACAGGTAGAAGTAACATAGTAGTTAACACATACAATAAAACTAGGTTAAAAGGAGACACACTCTTCACACTAAGGGTACATTGAGCAGTATTGGTAAAAATATTAATGTAACAATCTCCCATATTACTCTTTGTATACTAACCCCATGTGTAACTAACCATATGTGTTGATAATACTAACAATTTTTGTGTTGTTTGTAATTTGTTTCATGTGAATTTTTCTGTGAAGTGGCCAGAACGTAAGTGTTTGGTGTTATATTTTGTACATGGCTCAAAATCTACTTAAAAGTTTGTTTAAGAAAGGGGATAAAGACGAAGGTGAGAGATATACCGAAGACATAAAGGGACATACAGAGACTGATAGCGCATCGTTTACGCAGTCTATGACAGACGCTGACGAACCTACACGTAACCCAGACAGTCTTTTCTTACACCTTGACGCTTCCTCTAGACTTGACTTGGATTATAGCGGATTTCAGGATCCTAATCCTAACACCGAGACAGACTTAGCCAGTACCTATCCACCAGCACAACCTAGTCACAACATATTATTCAGCAGAAACAACACACCAAGCCCAATCCTACACCACATATCATATACACCACCACCCACATCACCAGTCGAGATGCAGAGCCCAGCGCCACATACGGCCACAGGGGGAGTAAACCCAGTGCCACATACGGCCACAGGGGGAAGTAATCCAGTTCCACAGACGGCCACAGGGGGACAACCGCTCCTTTACCTGGAGCCACAAGAGACCGGACCTTTTTATGATGGTGAGGGGTCAAAAACAATGATACATGAATTCCTGCGGGAAATTGAAGCCCAAATGGACTCCAAACATATCCTTAGTGACGAAGACCGGATAAAATATGTCAGAGCTAGACTACGCGGAGAAGCTAGCGCCATCCTAACCACATCCTTTTTCCAACCAGAATGGATAAAAGGCAAATATGGACTCTTTAAAAACGCCTTATTACAGAGTTATGGCACCTTCATGCAGGCAGGCCAACTAGCCTGGATGCCCAGACTAGTCGATATCCTGTCGACCAATGTAAGAAGTCTAACACCCAGACAAGCTAGAACTAAGGCCGGATCCATAGGATGTGATGTAACAGATACGCTTCGAAACGCTACTGCCTTAAATGACCATCCTGAGTGGCTAGATGCCAACTATAACATGTCACAGCAAAATGTGTCCATTCTGATAGAAACCATCAGTTATTTGCTAATGGTCAAGGGCGACGAGTACAATGTTGCTAGACCACTAGAGAGGAAAAGTGGAGAATACTTTCTCGACTACCTCGGGCGAATTGAGAAGAGGCTACACACAGGGGGAACACCTCGAGCCTTGCATACGGCAACAGTAGCAAAGGCAAATACCCCAGCGGAAAATTTACCTGTCCAGGCAATTGCAAAAGCCTAGGACCCTACTGTAATGAGTGTAGAAAATTTGGACATACCTGGGAAAAATGTTTCTTCAATCCAGAACGGATCCTGAATAAGAAAAAAACAATTCCAGAAAAAGAAGCAACCCTTCTCTGGATATAATAACCCACAACAAGCACATTACAGACAACCACAAGAGGAACCACGGGCAACACCCTCCTCAACCAAAGGTGCGCGAACTGCACAAGGCGGGCAGATGTGGTGCGGTCTCCACCGTACCAACACCCACAACTCCGATGAATGTCGTCTCCTACCACTGATGGCGGAAGACGTAGCTCAAAAAAAAAAATTCATCGAAACCAAGACAGTCGGGGGAAGATCAGCGACGGTATGCACAAGATCCGCGCTAACCCTCGAGAGGAAGAAAGAAAGTGAATCGCCGCAAATAACTTCTATAATAGCAGCACTAAATAAAAAGGAGATATTGGCGATAACTGGGGGAATAAAAGAAAATGAGGTATCCTTCATCATGGATTCTGGGGCAATACCAAATCTCATTTCAGAAATTTCCTTTGAAGCATTAAAAAGGAAATACCCACCAGACATTTTCCAAGTCATGCCAACAGAACTCAGTGCGTCTGGTGTGACAGGAGACGTACTGACACTACTAGGGACTGCTACCTTACCAGTACGACTTTCCATAAGAGATAAAAGTCCAATAATTTGGATGGAATTTTTAATAACAAGAGATTTCAAGTTACCTGCCGATGGAATAATTGGCTTAGAGACTATGCGAGAAGAAGACATAACACTCAAACCAAGCAAAGACATCATCATACGGCGCAACCGTCACTATCCAGTTATGGATACAGCACATCCACTTTTAGTATGTAGTGTTAGTGCAGGGACTTCCACAGGTATAGGAGGTTTTACTGTACCTAATACTCAGACTGACTGTAGACCGGAGTGGAGCGTGGTACCTGCTGTGCTAACCAAAAACTGTCGGTTACTCAGCCAGGAACTTACACGTCTACCAATCCGTCTGTCTGGCGTAGTTGAGGGGACAGATGTGAACATGAGTGAATCTGTACGCATCAAAAGGGTATCACTTGAATCTATCTTGTCAACAGTAAAGGCAAATAATGAGACGGAAATCTTAATATCAAACCAAACAGGAAGTACCATTTCTCTCAAGGAAGGATGTAATATGGGAAATTTCCTTGTCTGTCCAGGAAAGGTAGAAGAGCAGAAAAACGAGACTATTATTGGGAGCATCCAGAAACCTAATTTTTCAAATCTCGCAAGAATTAAAAGGGAGATAGAACCTCACGTCAAGGTCGATCAAGCAGGAAAGGACGAACTCTTCACACTGTTAGCTTCCTACAGAACAATAATTGCATTACCTGGAGAACCATTAGGTGAAACAGATCAGGTAGAACATCTGATCAAAATTAAACCTGGCACATATCCAGTATACGTGCCAGCGTACAGACTGCCACATAGTCAGCGCGAACCAGTGGAAGAGGCCGTACAGGAGATGTTAAGAGAGGGAGTAGTTGAACCTTCCTCATCACCCTGGAATGCGCCACTGTTCCTTGTACCTAAGAAAGATGGAGGATGGCGACCAGTCATCGACTTCAGAAAGGTCAACGAGGCAACAGAACCAGATAGATATCCACTGCCAGTTCTCAAAGACTTACTCCAAAACCTTGGAGGAGGCAACACCTTATTTTCCAGCCTAGATCTAATCTCAGGGTACTGGCAAGTATGCTTACAAGAGGACAGCAAGCCTGTTACAGCGTTCAGTACTCCATCCGGACATTATCACTTCAAGAGAATGCCTTTCGGATTACGTAATGCACCTCTCACCTTCCAGAGACTGATAAACAATGTTTTTCATGGTTTGATAGGAAACACCGTACTAGCCTACTTGGACGACTTGATCGTCCCATCAAAGGATTTACGCACACACTTGAACCAGCTTCAGATAGTGCTATCTAAACTTGCTACAGCAGGTCTCAAGATAAAGTTATCAAAATGTGAATTTCTTAAAACCAAGATACATTTTCTTGGTCATGCAGTAGACAGTGCAGGAATTCATACACAGGATGATAAGGTTAAAGCAGTCTTACACTTTCCTACTCCTAAAAATGTGGAGACTCTAAGAAGTTTCCTAGGCCTATCGGGTTACTACAGATCCTTCATCAGGGATTATGCAAAACATGCTGCTCCACTAACGAAGCTACTGAAGAAGGACGTACCTTATGAACGGACTTCCGACCAGGAAAACAGTCTACAGACAATCAAGGACATGCTTACTAACGCCTCTGTGCTTGCATTCCCAGATTATCAAGAATCGTTCATTCTTTATACAGATGCTTCAGGAGTAGGCATCGTTGCTGTTCTCATGCAGTACCATAATCAGTCCAAGTTACCTACAGCAAGTGTCCCATACACTCCTGCACACCGTCTGACTCAGCGAGCCTGAGGAATGACCCAACCTATATAGCAAGTGTCGAGCACACCGGCTTAACATATGACTTAGCAAGCCTAAGGCAAGAGCTCCGATCTGATCCACTATGGTCCAAGATACTGTACGTTTTAGAATCAGGAGACGAACATGATCTACCAACAAACTTACAAATCCCATTGAACGACCTTCAATTAAGGGATGGCATCAACATCAGAGAATTAAAAACGCCTACAGAGAAAATCTCGCAAGTAGTCATACCGGACACTCTCCGACAACCAGTACTACAGCTCATCCACAATGTACCTACAGCAGGACATCCGGGCCGAGACAAGAGCCTCGAACAAGCGAGAAGAAAATATTATTGGAAGACCATGAAAATATACATAACAAACCATGTGGCAAATTGCCTAGAATGTGCAACTCACAAAGGCACCACAGGTAAACCAGCACCATGCCAATCATACCCGACACCAGAAACTCCATGGGATACCGTGAGCATCGACTTACTGTCTCTCCCTAAGAGCCATCAAGGGTCCAAATATCTACTAGTGGCGGTAGATCACTTCTCACGCTACGTGATCCTTGCTCCACTAACAGACAAAAATGGTGATACAGTCGCACATGCACTGATAACACATTTAATTTGCCCATTTACCACCCCGAAGGTAATATTGTCGGATAATGGTTCTGAATTCAGGAACCAAGTGTTAGAAAATATATGTCAAAACTACAGAATAAAACATTCATTTATTCTGGCCTATCATCCAGCAAGTAATGGATTGGTAGAAAGGGCGAATAGGAAAATTCTCGAGGTCCTACGTCCAATAGTTGCAGGCATGAGTGAGTCCTGGGAAGACTGGATACATCATGTCGCATCATGCATCAACGGCTCCGTCAACAGTCAAACCGGCAAGGCACCTCACTATATATTGTATGGAACTGACAAGCGTCTACCGTATGATGTTCTGTCCAACAGTACCAGACCAGTATATACCGAAGACTACACGGACCGTCAAATAGGAATGTACGCGCGGATTCATCAACAAGTACAGGAAAAACTAACGGCTTCACGAGCTGAAATGAACTACAAAAAGAATAAACAAGCTAAACCTGTGCACATTGAAATAGGTCATGCTGTAATGTTAGAAGTCCCGGAAAAACAAAATAAGCTAGCAAATAAATTCACAGGACCGTTTGCAGTGACGGACAATCCTAAACCAAATACATTTGTGATCCGCAGCCCGGTCACAAATGAAGTACAAACTGTCCACAGCGACAGACTTAAAAGAGTCAAAACGGAAGTTCTGGAAAGAGTCAAAGCAGACGAAGTACCTTCACAATCTGCTAACGGAAACATGTGTGACAGTAATACGTCCTGTACGTCCTTGTCCAATGTGTCCCAAACAAACTCTTACAGATCAAAACTACGTTCAGGAACCCAGTTTGCTGCACTTCCAAAGTAACACATATAACCCTTTTCAGGATGTGTCGGACTCTACTACTGTCTCTCATCCTTATCTACGGAGTCATCCTAGGGCTGAAGCGGGACGCCGTTAAGCCTGAAGCCTTGGTGGAACGGGTGGGGCAGATACAGCTCGTTGAAGACATCCTGACGGTGGAACTTTCACTGACGGTCCTTCACGACATACCTCGACATCTACAAAGAGTGTTAAATGAGGCAAGAAAAATCCAACAACAACTGGAAATAATGGAAGGACGAAGCATATTCACAGCTAAGTCAATCCAAACAGTGATTCTGCAGACCAATCGTGTCAAGAATCTAATCTCCACTGTTATGACTCTCCAGCAGCAGTTCGAAACGTTCAACATGACAGATGGACACCATAGAGGAAAAAGAGGACTATTCAATGCTTTAGGAGAAATGAGCCGTTTCCTATTCGGAACAGCCACCGAAACACAAGTAGAAGATTTGGGAAGAAAATTATGGAAAATTGCGGAAGCTCAGGAAAAGCAAAGGAGACTTATCAACTCATCTTTTTCCGGGATTGTGAAAATATCAGACAAAGTCAATGAGGTCATCAATCAGACAAATCACCTTACACTTACACTGAACAGATTTAACACAACAACCCAAACCACGGAGGACTTAATTCTCTTTGGGGAGCTACTACTACTGCTAGAGAGAGGTATCCAGACTATTGAGACTGAAATGAACAGATTGACTGCACACTTAGTTGATGCTAGGCAGGGACGAGTTACCTCAGACATGCTCTCCTTTGACCAATTAAATTCAGCACTTCTTCTTGCAGTTAACGAATTTCAACTCAAACCTTTCTTTGACCATATAGAAATACTACTATCCAATTCTTTCCACAACGCTTACACACAAAGCAATACTTGTGCATATCCCTTTTACCTCAGGAACAGCCTTTCATGCATGGGAACTCATTCCATTTCCCTTACGCACTGACACTTCCCTAGTGATAGTGGACAAACAGCATGAATACATAGTTGTTTCAGAAGACTACCTCCTACTGGACACAGTACACCTTGACACACTCAAACAGTGCACTAACGTCTATCTAGACTTGTACATTTGCCCAGCTTACGTCTTCGTTTTCACGACTGTTAAAGACACACCATGTGAAATCAGTCTAATTCAGACCACACATAGCTATACAGTAAAGGAATGTAGTTATAAACCGTGTCCACCTAAACCGGTATATCATGCTCATCTGAAGGGTATACAGTACTTTTACTTCCCTAATCAGACTGGAGTAACATTAATCTGTTTAGATGAGGTTAAAAGGGTCAGAATTCAGGGGTACTATACAGTTCCAGACCATTGTGAACTTAGATCTAACACCCTTGCGACCTTACCAACTCGCCAACACCTAGCGTTTACCGCCAATATCTCGTCTAACTTACAAAAACTAACTAACATACCTTCTGTAAACTATTCAGCTATTCGTGTGAACTCAGATGAAATAAAACTCCTAACATTCATGAATAAAACTGCATTTTCAGACGCACTAGATATGTCACTCCCGTGGTACATGTCCAAAAGCACCCTTGCAAGTTTCATCTCTGTACCTACCTTCCTATGTTTTGTGTTTATATGTGTTGTTGTGTATTTTCTTCGTACCAAGACCAGGGTGGTTCCTCAGAAGCTACTCGCTGCGCAAGTATGCAGACGTCCTACCCGAAGAGGTATATCGACTTAAGTCTTCAAGGTAACACTGCTCATTAGCTTTACACTAAAACATGGATAGGTACATAGCTAGGATTAACGGAGTATAACCAAAAGGTCCACCACTAGGACTTGGTGTGGTAGTGGCCGAGCAATGTAACAGACACATGTACACTGACATACGTACACATGTATGTACACAATGCAAGGTGCCTACTTGGTTACTAACACCACCAACTACATAATAAATACGTAACCAACACGTGTAAATAAAGGCTACTGGTTTTTGAGATAAATAAATAAACTATTATGTAGGATAATAATAACCATACTAATCCTGTATCTTTAGTTAAATTTAAATCTTAATTGTAAAGCCAACCAATAAAGGGCAACTGTCACTATCACGTGACGACGCCCCTGGCTGTCCCAAGCGGCCATAGAAGCACCTCAGATTGTAACCGCCATTCACGAAGTACAGACGTACTCTTACGAGGTCGCTATACCTGTAAATTTGGTACTCACTCTAGCAGTGAATTAAAACACAAAAGCCAATCCTGTCTTTGTGTTTCCCACTTTTAACACTAAGTATATCCACTGTTTATCTGTTATCAGATCTCACAATACCGAAGAACATTCTACTAGAACAACAAACACTAACTCCCAACAACGTGAGTAATAGACAACATAAATAATTTTATGTGGTTAACGAAACCGATACACCAGGACAAGGCGATGCCTCCTCCCCCGGTATCAGGATGCCATTGGTTCTCAGGTAGCACAGCTGGTCGTCTATTGTGTTACTCTCTGCAGCTGTACGGTAGTGGTCTAGTCTTGGTTCGTCAGGTACAGATTTCAAAAACTTATCAAGTTGGTTCTTGAAGATTTCAGTACTGACATCATTCAAATTTCTTAGATATCTTGGCAGTGAATTGTAGATTCTTGGTCCCACCACTGAAAGACTGTGATGACGAATGGTTGATAGTCTACCAGCTCGGATATTTACTTTTGGTGGCACACACATAATACCTAGACGTGGATGGTTTCTTGTAGTAATGCCGATACTGCTTACATTTGGTACATGCTTATTTATAATTTTCCACGTGTAAATTATAATGTACCTTTCGCGTCATCTCTCGAGTGAATACATATTTAGTTTCTTTAGGCGGTTCCAGTAATTATATTCTCTCACTAAGGATATTTTGTTAGTAAAAGTTCTCTGTACACGTTCCAGAGCTTTTGAATCATTACGTTTCCATGGGTGCCACAGTTGACAACAATACTCGAGTATTGGTAATAGCAATGAGCGGTAAAGTGTAAGCATTGGCAATTCATCTCGGCAGGCAAATGTACGCAATATCCAACCCATCTGCATTTTCTTACTACTTGTCCAATATGGGTCCCAAATACAGCATCACTAGTCATAACAACTCCCAGATCCTTAACCATGTTCTTCTCTTGTATATCCGCTCCACTGACCGCTTCATATGAAGTTTGATTCTTGATTTCATTATTATTTCCGTATCTCATTAGTTCAAATTTGGTGTCATTAAAATTCATGTTGTTTTTTTCTGCCCATAAATATATAGCATTAAGGTCGTTCTGCAATTGCACTGCACTGTTAACCCTTAACGTCCGGACCGCAGTCATAGACGGCCCCAGGAAGCCCCCGGGTCGTGTCTTACACCCCTGCCATGTGGTGACCGGGCGGGATGAAGCACCGCTATTGCCAATGTCGGCATTTGCGAGCCCAATTTGGCAGTTTTTTTTTTACTTGGCTATACTTCACCACCATCCCTACAAATCACCATCGTCAGTCAGTGTGTTACTGACTGTTAACATGGATGGATGTGGATTAGATTTCTCGTGCGTGTCCGATTCTGTGGTGCGCCATGCTTACTTACAACACTGACTGCCACCCGCGCGGACCACGTTCAGTTGTCGTCAGAGCCACTCCACCTAAGCGAACACAACCACGCTCACACGAGAAAGTACCCTTCATTCCTCACTTAATTTCTCGGCAACGGAGAGTTGTAGAGAGCTGAGGTTGGTTTTATTGGAAAGAGGAAGAGTTGATGGTGCTAACAAGACCAAATTTAAGTTGTTCAGTATCGTAGTTTAGACGTACAGAGTAAGTGGAATAGAGCGATTTTGGAAAAATCGGCCAAAAGAGCCCGACCAGGCAGTAGGGAAAGTAAGACTAGCCCCGGACTGACAAAATGGCTATCCATAGTTATCCCGTCGTGGAGGGGTTAATATCTGTTATCTCACCCTGTACCCTGGTATCGTCTGCAAATGATCTTACAGTGGAGTGTACAACCGTACTGTTGATGTCCGAAATGTGGACCAAAAACAACATGGGTCCCAAAACCGATCCCTTAGGCACACCACTCACAACTTCAGATGCCCGAGACGTAGCACCTTTAACTGTCACGCACTGAGTTCTGTTTGTTAGGAAAGAATGTATCCATTTACCAAGTGTGCCTGTGATTCCAAAGTCCTTTAATTTGTGTAACAAAACACCATGGTCCACCTTATCGAAAGCCTTTTCGAAATCCAAATAAACCACATCAACATTGTGTCCTTTTTCTAGTGATTCCAGTATGTTTTCATAATGTTCAATGAGTTGTGAGAGACATGAGAATCCTGTTCTGAACCCATGCTGTCCTGGATTCATTAGAAGGTTCGTCTCCAAATAAGAAGTCACATTCTTCACTATAATTTTTTCCATTACTTTCATTATGTGAGACGTAAGAGCCACAGGTCTATAATTTGATGGGTTGGTACGTAGCCCCTTCTTGTATATTGGTGTGATTCTGACTTTCTTCATTAATCCAGGTATAATTCCAGTTTGGAATGACCAAATAAACAACATTTGCAGAGGTTTGGTCAATTCACTGCCGCAATTCTTCAGAAGGATTGCAGGAAATTCATCTGGTCCTGGTGCCGCAGTAGGTCGAATGGTCTTAATCGCTGCTAGGATGTCATCATCTGTGAACTGCATCTCACATAGTTCTTGGTGCCCTATTGCACCACTCCTGAAAAATGAGTCCGAGTTGTCTATAACCATTGTTCTTAAAGGTGCATTAAATACCCCTGCAAACTGTTGACTGAAGAGCTCACATAGTTTAGATGGATCATTCTCTAAGTTGTCATCTGCATCTGTCAATGCCATAACATCAGTTTTCAGTTTTGACTTGTTTTTCGCATACGTGTAAAAATACTTCGAGTTAGTTTTTATTGCCTCAACAGCATTCTTCTCAGTCAACTGCTGCTGTCGACGTACAGAGTCTTTTAGCTCCGGGTCCATCCTCTCCAGTCTAGCTTCTATAAGTCGCTTATTGTGTTCCGATTTCGCATCTTTAAACTTCTTCCGTACTGCTGCTCTTTTTCTCATTAAAATTCGTCGATATTTTGGTATATCAGTCTTTTTCTTGTTTAAACGTCTTTTGGGAGAGTGGTGAGTGCAAATTTCCAAGCATACCCTCCTTATCTCCTCATATAGTGTCTCAGGTTGTTGATCTCCCTCAATCGAATCCCACAATATTTGTCTCAAATCATTTTTTATAGCAATCCAGTTGGTCAGCGGACTATTAAATAAATTTAGCGCATTGAAACCAACATTCCCGCTGTCTGATGGTGATTTGTCTGCTTGGTATTTCATTATTGAAGTTTTAACAGTGATCAGCCTGTGATCACTAGCTCTCCAAGAATTTACATTATACTCCTGTACATTATACTCCTGTGTGTACAACACACACACATACACACACACACCTACACTGTTAAAAATAAACGTTTTTTTACACGAAAGTGTCCGTATTTTTTTACGGAAAACATAATGTAAATCTAAATAACAGTTATTCATATGTATATTAACAGAGAATGGATGTTACATGTCAAGTACAGGTCATTCTCCATTGTTTTAACGGAGGAACATTAGTAATTTTACAGAGGTCTCCCGTTTATATATGTATATTTCTCCGTATCGCATTTTTACGGCATATCTCCGTAGGTAATATACAAATGTATATATTGTTAATAATCAGTAAATACAGTGGACTCTCCAATAACGCGGTTTTGATTAACGCGTTTTTGATTCAACGCGGTATAATATATAGGGGGGATATGATTAAATAACATTATTTGTTCGATTTAACGCGGCCACGCTCACCCGCTTACCCACACTACTTTTGGCGGGAAGCAGGGTGAGCTGCTCAGGCCCGCTTTCTGACCAAACAGACACGACTTGATCAATTCTTTAAAAGGAAGACAGATGTGGTGTCAGAGGAAGGTAACACGAGTGTGGAAGGAGAGCGAGGAGGTGTGGAGGGAGAGTGGGGTGTGGAGGGAGAGCGGAGTGAGGAAGGAGAGCGGGATGTGGAGGAAACACAGAGTGAGGAGGGAGAGCGGGGTAGGGAGGGAGAGCGGAGTGAGGAAGGAGAGCGGGATGTGGAGGAAACACAGAGTGAGAAGGGAGAGCGGGGTGGGGAGGGAGAGAGGGGTGGGGAGGGAGAGCGGGGTGAGTAGGCAGACTGGAGTGACGAGTGTTAAATGTGAAGGAAAGTGTACCGTTACTTTACAAATATAAATAAAACGAGAATGTGGGTTTTTGTTGTTTGAGTCACCAACTACATACTTTAGTTTGACTCTACTATTCATACATTAGAGTAACAAAATCCCCAAAAGGTAGACTTTTGCATTGTCCAGGAACGCAACCCCCACTATTACCATTGTTTCCTATGCGGAAATTAAGTTTAAATAACGCGTTTTTTAATAACGCGACGTCTCCAGGAACGTAACTACCGCGTTATTGGAGAGTCCACTGTACTTATATTTTCTCTTACATAACTAACAGAAATATTTCACTGTGTGGTAGACACAAATACAAATATGTGAAATTCGCATATCTTTATTTAAATTATATATTTTCTCTGCACACAATTCGAAGTGTGGCAGTATGTGGCAACGATAAGATTGGAGAGTTGCTGCATACTCCCAACAACGGCTCTCTGTTGTTCAACCATAAGGTGGTAATGGTGTTAGTAGTAACATATTTATTATCTAGTAATATCATATTTATTATAATTATATTTTTTCGATATAAACGTACTGAGGTTACAGAAATTCTAAAATGTGGGGCCTGCTGCCTGAAAGTTATCGTGGATTTCCCATATTCTATGAGCTGCCTCACTGAAGAGTTAATATACAAGAAATAACATACAGTGGACTCTCCAATAACGCGGTAGTTACGTTCCTGGAGACGTCGCGTTATTAAAAAACGCGTTATTTAAACTTAATTTCCGCATAGGAAACAATGGTAATAGTGGGGGTTGCGTTCCTGGACAATGCAAAAGTCTACCTTTTGGGGATTTTGTTACTCTAATGTATGAATAGTAGAGTCAAACTAAAGTATGTAGTTGGTGACTCAAACAACAAAAACCCACATTCTCGTTTTATTTATATTTGTAAAGTAACGGTACACTTTCCTTCACATTTAACACTCGTCACTCCAGTCTGCCTACTCACCCCGCTCTCCCTCCCCACCCCTCTCTCCCTCCCCACCCCTCTCTCCCTCCCCACCCCGCTCTCCCTCCTCACTCTGTGTTTCCTCCACATCCCGCTCTCCTTCCTCACTCCGCTCTCCCTCCACACCCCACTCTCCCTCCACACCTCCTCGCTCTCCTTCCACACTCGTGTTACCTTCCTCTGACACCACATCTGTCTTCCTTTTAAAGAATTGATCAAGTCGTGTCTGTTTGGTCAGAGAGCGGGCCTGAGCAGCTCACCCTGCTTCCCGCCAAAAGTAGTGTGGGTAAGCGGGTGAGCGTGGCCGCGTTAAATCGAACAAATAATGTTATTTAATCATATCCCCCCTATATATTATACCGCGTTGAATCAAAAACGCGTTACTCAAAACCGCGTTATTGGAGAGTCCACTGTACTTGGTAAGTAAATCCTGAATCTTTTAATACTTGTGCATGTTTTCATATTTGTATCTGCACTCAGAATGTCAATAATGTAGTTGTTATTGTTGTTTAATTACTCACGCTGTCTGCAGCCACGGCAATAATGTAGTTCTCTCGCACATTTTGGCTATTTTCTGTAATATTCTCGCAAACTTTGGCTATCCAACGAAAGTTTGCTGGATATTTTGAAAGGTTTACCACATAAATAATGTCATTGTTATCGTATAATTCGTTAATATCATCTAAAAGGAATTATTTTATTTGAAATTAAGTAGTAAAATTTAAACAGCATAAATTTGATTAACCCCTAAAGGCCGGTTGACGTGATAGACCGTCTTACGTAAGGAACCGGGCAACTGCACCTACCGTCACAGCGATTTAGCGCTATTTTGCGCCCTGTAGGGCTAGTTTTTCTTGTCGTTGGGCGAGAAAATACACTCACAATATCGATCCGCTACCCACTCAGTCGATTCTGGGACCCCACGATGGCTGGGCGATTTTTAAGTAATTGCCCTTGTCCGAATTTGTGCTCTAACGATCGTAAGACAATACCGTAGTGAATATATGTACGTGAGTGACACCATGATATTCCTACAAGGTTACAAATTATTATTTAGTGTATAGATCATGACACACGATATATAATGGAGTAGTAATAAGAAAATAACACCACAAAACACGCCCATACAGGCACAATTGATAGTAAATATACGTGTTTCCTACGGTACAAGTCGGTTTGTTTATCATTTTCTAAGTTACAGTTACACGATGATATATTCCTACAAGTTTTCATACTATTTTTAGTGTTGAAATCATGACATACGATACATAATAGTAGTAATACGAGTGAGTTGACAACAGACTTGGGCGGGAAACTGAACTCGCCATGCCGTAGTCACACCGCTCTCACGCATACACACGGACACACCGCTGTCTCACGCACAAACATGGTTCACTTCAACTCGCCCTCTCTCCACAACTATTCATCGTACAACCCTCCCGATGGTACCATTGGAAAGAGGAAGAGTTGAAGGTAAGGATGGAACAATTTTGAAGTCAGTACACTATATAGGTTAAGAGTGTGAGCGTTGTGAATATAGGGCAAATCGAGGAATTTTGACGCTAGCGGCAGGGTAGAAACGTGGAGGCAGGGTCTACCCTTCCCGGACTGCAGGGGTTAAAAGGTATTATTATTTTTGGGCGGGATGGACAGCCGCTGGCAACACTGCACGCTTTGTTTTTATGTGGAGAGCCCGCCTTTTTCCCTCGCTTGTGGCATGACTACAGTTGGCTTTTGCTGTGACTTTTCCCCTCACATTTATTAGTGTATTCAACACCAGACCCTCACCAGTAAGTAAGATGATATCTGATTTGTTTGTGATTGTTTTATAACTAGGACAACACCATAATTAATATGAAAACACCATAATTTTAAACTTAACATCTCAGGAGCCCAAGGCAGAATGAATACTGAATATGCCTGCCCTCAATGCTCTCATATTTCAAAATCAAAAAAGGCTTATTTTAATCATGCCATGTTACATTCAAGTGAATATAGGGTATGTTTCAAATGTCCAATTAAAAAATGTTTAAGAAAATGCTACTCCTACAATGGGCTAGTAACACACATGAACAGAAACCATCAGTTTCAAAGTCATAATGTTCGTCAAGTGCAGGTGGAAGATAAGGAAATGAAATGTGATATAAAATTATGTGAGCAGATTTGCAAAAATTCCCAAGAGTTACTGAAACATCTAAGACAGCACATTCTAGAAGGAACAACAATAAAATGCCCCTTTCAGCAATGTTCCAAGTCATTTAAAGTTAAATTTTCATTTACTTCTCACATAACTAGATATCACAGGCATCATTACTTAGACAACAGTACCAGTACTTGTGGTATCAGCAGTACTAGTGCTGGTACCAGTACCAGTAGTGCTGGTACCAGTACCAGTGCTGGTACCAGTACTGAAATAGCTGGATTTAATTTTGAAACAGATATGGCAATAGTAAGTGATTTACTAGGACCTGCTTGTGAAATAGAGGAGATTTCTGATGAAGAAAAAGGTTTATTTCAGAGAAATTTAGCATTACTGTATCTTAAACTCCAATCTAAGCAAGGTTTACTTCATAGTTCTGGTTCACACAGCCACACTGTCAGAAAAATTACATGTATACTTAATTCCTCTGTTGTCTATGTCAGTCACATCTATTTACAGATGTGTAGAAGTATCCACATTAATTGATTACTATCCCTTAAATGCCTACAAGCGAGGGGAATTTATGATGATTGCTTTGAAGCACTCTGTGTCCTAAAGGTATGGTGTTTCTTGAACTACTACTGTAATAGAGTATGGTACCGTTGCTACTAATATTTATTAGCATGGAAAAGATATGACTAGTCCTAGGTAGTTAATTCTTCTGTACATACATGATCATAATTGTACTGTAGTTGTGCATGAGTATCCATTCCAATGTTCAAATCTTGCTTTTATATTTGAAATCACCCTCACCCTCACTCCTGACCCAGAAGTTTCCTTCCTTTGTACTAAGTTTTCTCCCTTGTATATGCTGCCACATGTCCATACTTTGTCACTCCACATTCAGCATCACTGTTCCCAGTATAGGCACCCCTTGTACTAAGTTTTCTCCCTTGTATATGCTGCCACATGTCCATACTTAGTCACTCCACATTCAGCATCACTGCTCCCAGTATAGGTACCCCTTGCATGATTTGAAAGACCTTGGTACCCCTCTCCCCTAACATTAAGTATGTACTATACAGTATACCATTCCTGTACTGCAATTTATAGTGTCGTTAATAAAGTGACTATAGTCTTTGTTAGGTAACAGTGGTAAAAGTAGTTACAGTTAGCAATAGACAACATACAGTACTGTATGCTTAAATGATAAATATAGCTATACAGAATTTTACTTTAAAAAATAGGAACTCTCCTCGGTTGTTACTTTTATAAGCTAATTTTGTAGTGGAGCTTTTGGATATAATAGAAAATTTCCTTTATCTGCCCTGAGTTTTATGCTGTTCCAGTAATATTTGTTTTACTGATCATTTACTAATACAGTATGCATCATTCTGCCTATCTATTATAGGCTATATACTTTATCTATCTTTATTATCATGATTATACCAATGAAACATTGCTGCTACTAGCACAGTGTACAGTATCAATGTTAGTACAGTATAACTCTTGACTACAAATTATGTACATGGATAATACTTTCTTGTAGCACATAATAAGTTTTCTGGCACTTGGTTTTATGAACATCTCACTTGTTTCAGTGGTTATATTTTCTTCACCAACTCTTTGTTTGTACAGTTCAGTATTTCTTCAGTTTCATATAAGTTACTTGAGAATTATGGTGATGTTAACAAATGCCTAAGTATACTTTTAACTCTGTCAGAATGCAAAATAAAAATTTAATAGAATTTCATGATAAATTTCCTATCTAACCAGATATTGGCACTAATTTTTCATTAAAATTCCAGAAATGGAGGAGCTTGGACAAGACCTTCTAATAGTGGTGGTAGAACATCTTAAGAATGAAATAGGTGTAAATTCACCAGAAGATTTCAAGTATATACAAGAATCTGACTTGCCCATGCTCAAACCAATACAAAGAAGAAGACTTCTAGATATCCTGAAGAAAGGTAGATTTATATAAAGTACAGTATAACAATATATGAGCATTGAGTCCTAATTTGTAATTATCTAATGTACAGTAATGTACCCCTAGCAGCACATCCTACCCAGATAATGTTTATGATCTCTGCAACAGGAATCAAATTAGCCTTACTCCAAATACCTTTTAACCAAACCCCTCTCCCAACACACACATATATGATTGAATGATTGATATATATTAGGCGCCGCAATACACATATATGATGGCAACAGTGACAATTGAATATACCTTTAATTTTTGCCCATCATCTTTGTGACAAAGGAAGAAGGATGCTATCATGAATAATTTCTCTGCTGCACACAACATTACTGTAGATATTTCAGACACTGTTACAACATAATATTTCTCTTCTTTTTTTCAGAAACTAGTGATTGCAAGACGGCTGATACTACCAAACAGGACACCAGAATTACCTGCAATAATCTCTAGTGTCATCACACATTTCAAAGACAACGAAGCATCTGTGTTTCAAGTAGTTGAGGTATGTATGGATCAGAGTTATTTGCAGCAATTTCAGATATTTAGCATATCTAAAGCTATGTATATAAATTGAAATTTTGTGCCTATAGATAAGCCATATACAGTACTGATATACCTATATGTATATGGTTGAATTAGTGGAGAAATAATATGTTAAGTGGAGGATAAATTTTTTCTCATATTGTAACCCTTCAAATTACAGTATTATAGCATGAATGATGTCCTGCTCTTCTTTGTCTGTGGCTGTATATGTACCTGTGAGTTGTCTAGTATTTGTTTAATATTGCATGTAATTTATAAATACTGTACTAAGTCGCATTTTCAACACATACATTGTTTTGATTATGGTTTTATATGTTGTACAAAACTACATATGTGCAATTATGCTACTTGCAGACACCTCGGTCAGATTCTGATTTGGAGAGGCAACTTGTAAATACTCCATGCTTGATTGCTGTTGGTAAGGGAACTAAAGTTTGTTTCATATTGGTGTGTATGTGAGGGGTGTACATTTGTTGTTCATTGCTATGGAAGACCGGTATGAATGTAGAAGGATGTATTACAAGTGAGGGCTTCAATATTATCATGCATTTTGAGTGTATTTTGCACCACACAAAATTGGTAAGATAGCCAGAAATACATAGCTGAAGAATAATATGATAAAGACATACATGATACATATATGTAACACAAAAAAATGAGAGGAGTAATCCAAGCATGAGTAAAACTATCTAGTATTAGGTAGACTGATATGGTAATGTGTGTCTCTGGACTGAAGGGGTTAATTGAGATACATTACAAGTGTTTGATACGAGCTTTAGTAAATTGCTCTAATTCTAGATTTTAATTTCAGGTACTTCATTGCTGATGGCAGACAGATTTATGCTTTGGCAATGTTGTTTTCATCCTATTACATTTTCAACATTCAGTATCCAAGCGATGCTGAAGCCACACTCGAGTTCATTCAGAGGTACGTGTTTATTGCCAATGCTGAGTTTTAACTTTCTTGTCTCATACTGGTAATATCATATATCATCAATAGTGGTTTATAATTTATTTTCCTTGTAGAAGGGGTAGTCCTTTGAATCTGAGGTCAATTTTGATCATTAATCCCAGGTAGTCTAATTGACTACTACTCCTCAACTTCCAACATCCTTCCTCTCAAATCTCACAACTAAAAGTAGTGCTTCATTCTTATGTTTTTATTACAGGTGCATGGTTGGCATCAACCCAGACCGTGGCCACAAAGCAGAAAAAAAGAAAAACCGCACGCACCATACAAATGAGCTTTATTGATATATTTCTTTCTTGCTTGCTTTTCTCCTCCTCCTCCATCTCTATTTCTTTATCCATCTCTCGCCATACGGAGACACAACAGGCGTGTGAGTGATGTAGCCAGTTGCGTTGAACGAGGAGGGTAGGAATTTTATAATGTAAGGATGGATAAAAAGATGATTTTATGTAATATGTGTATTGTTTTTTTTATGTATTAAAAAGTGTATTATTTTTTTTTTTATGTATTAAATGATGTGAAATGAAGTTGGTGTTTAAATGGGGATATACAGTTGCCTCAAGGAGTTCCTTTACTCCCCCTGGCACCAGTTAAAATATGGCAATGTGGCAGCAACAATGTAAAATATTTTGAATGGACAGATCCACATTTTATTGGTGCACATTTTTATGGGGAACTCCATATTAGTAACAGATGCAAATATTATTATGTAGAAATTATACTAAATGATTTTATGGATACCTGTATTTTTACAGAGAAACAATGTAAAATATTTAGGAAACCTGTAAATTTACAGAAAAAAGTGGATGTGTAAATTTAAGGAGAAAAAAGTGGATCCGTAAATTTAAGGAGAAATTATGTAAAAAAAGCTAACGGAGATCGATAAACTTACGGAGAAATTGTGTAAAAAAATAAACGGAGATCCATAAATATACGGAGAAATTATGCAAAAAGAACTAACGGAGATTCATAAATTTACGGAGAAATTTTGTAAAAGTATGTAACGGAGATCCGTACATTTACGGAGAAAAGTTGGCAATACCTGCTGCCAGGTAAAACTCCGTTTTTTAACGAGGATATTTCTAACAGTGTACACTACTGTTCTATTATACTAGACCATAAGCCTGTGCGTAGAAATATGTGTAATTAAGTAATTAGTGGGGTGTTTTTTGTGAGTAAAATGTCCTCTGTCCCCCCTCATGTATGTCCACTTTGTGTGTGTGAATTCCTGGTACTGTAGGTGGTCACATGACAATTTGTATACCATGACACACAAACACAGTCTCTCTTCATTTAGATATAGAGATTATATGATGATGATTGATTATTTAATTTAATTTGGTTGCATTTTAATCACCTCCCCAATGTATGTTTGTGAACCAAAAGTATAAAAAAAACAGAAACAGAGTTACAATTGCTTCTCAGCTGTGTGTATATTAGTTGGTGGTGTGTATATGTGAGATAACAAGCCTTGGTTGGTAACACTGCCCAGACACACCTTGGATCAGTGGTACAGTCTCCTCCACTCCTGCTTTCACTAGTTCAGTGTTGCCAACATATACACACAGCATTGTGTGAGCTACAAGTGCCCAAACATCTGCCAGTAAGATGGTACAAGTTAACTAAAGTTATTCTACATAAATTTCCTACACATGAACTATCAACAAGATGAAGCTGCTCTTGTGAACATAATTAATAATTATGTTGTAGTAACAAACCCTGAGTCTATGATTGATTTAACCCCTAAAGACCGGTTGACGAGATAGACCGTCATACGGTAGAAACTGGGTCACACCATATACCGTTACAGCGATTTAGCGCTATTTCGCGCCCTGTACGGCTAGTTTTTCTTGTCGTTGGGCGAGAAAATTTGTGCTCTAACGATCATAAGACAATACCGTAGTGAATATATGTACGTGAGTGACACCATGATATTCCTACAAGGTTACAAATTATTATTTAGTGTATAAATCATGACACACGATACATAATGGGGTAGTAATAAGAAAATAACACCACAAAACACACCCATACAGGCACAATTGATAGTAAATATACGTGTTTCCTACGGTACAAGTCGGTTTGTTTATCATTTTCTAAGTGACAGTTACACGATGATATATTCCTACAAGTGTTCCTACTATTTTTAGTGTTGAAATCATGACATACGATACATAATAGTAGTAATACGTGTGAGTTGACAAGGGAGTTACGCGGGAAACTGGACTCTAAGCCGTGGTCGAGTCTATCCCGCGCGTACATACAGACATACTGCAGATTCGCGCGCAGACATGGTCTACTTAAACTCGCCCTATCTCCACAACTGTTCATCGTACAGCCCTCCCGATGGTACCATTGGAAAGAGGAAGAGTTGAAGGTAAGGATGGAACAATTTTGAAATCAGTACACTATATAGGTTAAGAGTGTGAGCGTTGTGAATATAGGGCAAATCGAGGAATTTTGACGCTATCGGCAGGGTAGAAATGTCGAGGCAGGGACCCCCCTCCCGGTCTGCAGGGGTTAATTATCTATTACAGTTACTGATGAACAACCTCTCCTTGGACTCACAGTTACCTTTGTAAGACAACATGGTTCATTGATGGGTGAATATTAGGCTTGTCAACATGGAGGTCCTATAGCGCCAGAATAAGGTGATAGAGAGTGTGTATGTATGTATGTATGTAACATTATATTATCATTGATGGATATTAGGCTTGTCAACACGGAGGTCCTATAGTGCCAGAATAAGGTGATAGAGAGTGTGTATGTATGTATGTATGTACAGTCGTGGTCAATAATAATCATCCACATATGGGTATCTAAAACAATTTACTGTCTAATGTTTTCGCGTTCATATATGATATTGTTTTAAGTAGTTTGAAGCTAATTGTAGTAAGTTAAAAGATGGTAGTTAACTTATTTATGGGAAAGTTTATAATCTAAGGAACAGAGGGAAGGTGTTAAATTCTTACGTGAGTTACCCCTATATGGATGATTATATTTGTCCACGACTGTATGTAACATTATATTATCATTGATGGATATTAGGCTTGGTAACATGGAGGTCCTATAGTGCCAGAATAAGGTGATAGAGTGTGTGTGTATGTATGTAACATTATATTATCATTGATGGATATTAGGCTTGGTAACATGGAGGTCCTATAGTGCCAGAATAAGGTGATAGAGTGTGTGTGTATGTATGTAACATTATATTATCATTGATGGATATTAGGCTTGGTAACATGGAGGTCCTATAGTGCCAGAATAAGGTGATAGAGTGTGTGTGTATGTATGTAACATTATATTATCATTGATGGATATTAGGCTTGGTAACATGGAGGTCCTATAGTGCCAGAATAAGGTGATAGAGTGTGTGTGTATGTATGTAACATTATATTATCATTGATGGATATTAGGCTTGGTAACATGGAGGTCCTATAGTGCCAGAATAAGGTGATAGAGTGTGTGTGTATGTATGTAACATTATATTATCATTGATGGATATTAGGCTTGGTAACATGGAGGTCCTATAGTGCCAGAATAAGGTGATAGAGTGTGTGTGTATGTATGTAACATTATATTATCATTGATGGATATTAGGCTTGGTAACATGGAGGTCCTATAGTGCCAGAATAAGGTGATAGAGTGTGTGTGTATGTATGTAACATTATATTATCATTGATGGATATTAGGCTTGGTAACATGGAGGTCCTATAGTGCCAGAATAAGGTGATAGAGTGTGTGTGTATGTATGTAACATTATATTATCATTGATGGATATTAGGCTTGGTAACATGGAGGTCCTATAGTGCCAGAATAAGGTGATAGAGAGGTGTGACAGCAAGCAGGAAGGAAATAAAAAGAAAAGAGGGAAAATAGAAGAACTGAAAGATGGGAACCATTTAGTCTGGTCTCTCACTGGTGACCTTCCTAGTATCAGAAGCCCTCTCTCCCCGAAATCGGGGCAGAGCAGGGGCCGGAGCCCCTTCTAGTCTAGCTTGCCAGGTCTCAGAGACATACAAGCCCCCCACCACGACAAGGCGGTTCCCATTAGAGGGAGTATATTTGTGAATAGGTTGTTAATTAATTGTTAATTTCAGAGTGTTGTAAAGAAATTGTGTTGTAACATTATATTGCATCTAATAAACTGTTTAAGCATTATACAATGTACCATCTCTTCATGTCCTATTACTCTTTGTGGACCATATATATATATATATTATCTGTTTGTACTCTGTAACTGTCAGTGTGTAATGAACAGGCAAGTAGGAATAACCATCTTTCACTCAGTGCAACTTTTTCTTGGTATTTCATTATTATTCTTGTTCTAAAATACTGAAACATATTTGTCTATGTTTAATAATGAATAGTTAAATAATAATAGTTCTTGAACACTCAGAATTTAGTTTAAAATCAGCTAAACTTTTGATATAAAAGTTACTATTTAATTCACTGGACATAACAAAACTATCTCAATGTACAGTTAAACCTCGTTATTTCGGACCCCGTTATAACGGATTTCGGTTATAACGGACACAATCCGCTGGAGATTTTTTTTCTGAATTTTTGTTTCTCTATTATATTTTTTACATTATACAGTACAGTAGGTATATTATTTACACATCATTACATACCTATTTATGTATATATACAGTTGACTCTCGAATAAATCCGAGGAGTTCTTATACAAGATGAGTGAAATCATTATGAGCATGTCACGAAATGATATCACTGTCGTCTGCCAAGCGTGTGTGTGTGTGTGTTGCCACCACTCCCCCCCTCCCACCTTACCCTCAGTCTCCATTCACCCTAGCTCAAGGTCAAGGGAATTATAGGCCTAACATGGGTTGTCACCTTGTGTTTGACTCGCTCGTTTTTAATAATTTACGAGTTAACCACCAGCTTCATGTCAGGTGGTGCATTTACAAAACGGAAGGTCATATCCTTCCATATCAAGAGGGAAGGGTTTTCTCGAACAGAGAAAGGAGAAGGAAACACCAGAGTGTGTGGTTGATAAAAGTAAACAAACGATATCACACACTATCTCCCCTCTTCCCCCTACTCTCCCTCCTTACCACCACCACCACCACACACACTATCTCCCCTCTTCCCCCTACTCTCCCTCCTTACCACCACCACCACCACACACACTATCTCCCCTCTTCCCCCTACCACCTCCACCACCACCACCACACACACTATCTCCCCTCTTCCCCCTACTCTCCCCACTACCACCACCACTACCACACACACTATCTCCCCTCTTCCCCCTACTCTCCCCCCCCCCTACCACCTCCACTACCACACACACTATCTCCCCTCTTCCCCCTACTATCCCACCCTACCACCTCCACCACCACACACACTATCTCCCCTCTTCCCCCTACTCTCCCTCCCTACCACCACCACTACCACACACACTATCTCCCCTCTTCCCCTTACTCTCCCCACTACCACCTCCACCACCACACACACTATCTCCCCTCTTCCCCCTACTCTCCCTCCCTACCACCACCACTACCACACACACTATCTCCCCTCTTCCCCTTACTCTCCCCACTACCACCTCCACCACCACACACACTATCTCCCCTCTTCCCCTTACTCTCCCCACTACCACCTCCACCACCACACACACTATCTCCCCTCTTCCCCCTACTCTCCCCCTTCCACCTCCACCACTACCACACACACTATCTCCCCTCTTCCCCCTACTCTCCCCACTACCACCTCCACCACCACGGATGTCACCAACTCATTTCACTCATTACTCAAAATTGTGTTATTCGAGTCAACTGCATCTATATTTTGTGGTAATTTTTGTACATACACTTTTTTTTTTTTTCGTACCCCTCGTAAAAATTCGTCGCTATAACGGTCAAACCGCAATAACGGATACCATCTTCCCCCTATTAGTCCGTTATAACGAGGTTTAACTGTATTACACTTCTTCTCTTTCAACTCTTAAGGGGGTGTGGGAGTAGGGGACAGGCTGCTGCGGGAACAGGGGGACAGGTTTGGGGTGGGTAGAAAGCCTGTCCCTCTATTCCCGCACCCCCCTAACCCACCCCAAGCCTGTCCCCCTACTCCCGCACCCTTCAAAAACCACCGCAACCCCCCCAAGCCTGTCCCCTATTCCCACACACCTTTAATACAAATAAAGACAAGACTTACCTTCATCTCCTTATCCAACTTTCACAATTCTCTTTATCAACCTTTTTTCCTTCTCCTTCTCCTCGTTCCTTCCTTTTCAATATTCATGTCAGTCTGTTGAAGAAACCCTGAAACATAGAAATTTTGATTACATTTTTCTTTTTTCTCAATAATGAAGAGAGATATAAAGAAACCGAAAAGATAGAAAGATAGATAGTAAAATGGAGAATAAGATAGGCACAAGCAGAATATGAATAGAAGCAGGAATAGAAGGAAAAATAGACAAACAGATCCAGAAGAGCTAAATTTATAATAATAATAACAATAATAATTTTACCAGGAAACAGAACCTGAAGAGCAAAAATAATAATAATAATAACAACAACAACAACAATAATAATAATACTAGCAATAATAATAATAATAATAATAACAACAACAATAATAATAACAACAATAATAATAATAATACTAGCAATAATAATAATAATAATAATAACAACAACAATAATAATAACAACAATAATAATAATACCAGTAATAATAATAATAATGTCAGAAGAGCAAAAATAATGGTGCTCTGTTGCTTGGAATTGTTTGGAGGAATCATTAATAAATATATACGTGTGTGTGTGTGTGTGTGTGTGTGTGTGTGTGTGCAAAATTCTGATGCGCAAAAGAAATAATTTACGTAAAAAATTATGTTGTGTCAAGGATATCCGAGCTAGACACTGTGTTGAAAACAAAATATTGCTTATTGAGGACAAACTAAAAACATCAGTGGAAAATGAGCTAATTCGGAATGAGGAATTTGCAATTTCTTGCATCAAAATCAATCTGAAATACTTCTTCAAGTATGCGGCAAACAAATCAACGATGCGAACTGGTATTGGATCATTAGTGGATGGAAATGGTGGAGTGAGTGACAGGCCAGAAAGTGTTGTTGAAACACTAAGGTCACAATACGAAGCAGTTTTCAGCTCACCCAGAGGGGACAGCATGGTGCTCGATTCTGTGGAGTTTTTCGGTGGAACAGAAGGGAACACCGAGGAACTAAATAGCATTTGTATATCCACTGACCACATACGAAATGCAATTCATGAGTTGAGGATGAACTCAGCTGCTGGCCCTGATCAATTTCCGGCGGTCTTGCTGTGGAAATGCGCAAAAGAGTTGAGTTTTCCTCTGTCCATATTTTATAAAGCATCTTTAAGAACAGGGAAAATTCCACAGAAGCTGAAAAACGCTAAAGTCACACCAATTTATAAGGGTGGCTCGAGGAATGAAGCAAAAAACTACAGGCCCGTTGCTCTAACGTCCCATATCATAAAGGCACTGGAAAAAATTGTGGTGAAAAACATGGCAACGTTCCTCGAAGATACCGGCTTGATGAACGACAGCCAGCATGGCTTTAGAACGAGTCGCTCATGCCTAACACAATTATTGGTACACTATGAAAAAGTGTTGACGTCACTGGAGAACAACAAAGATGTTGATGTGGTCTATCTGGACTTTGCTAAAGCCTTTGACAAGGTGGACCACAGCATACTTCTCCATAAGCTTCGTCGAATGGGGATTTCTGGTGAGCTGGGGAGGTGGCTGTACTGCTTCTTGACCAACAGAGAGCAGGTTGTGGCAGCTGATGGTGCTGGTCACCAGCGGAGTCCCACAAGGCTCTGTTCTTGGACCCCTTTTATTTATCATATACAACTGTGACATTGACCAACATATTCAGCATTCGTTTTTGTCCTCATTCGCAGATGACACTCGTGTACTGCGAGAAATATCTGATACTTCCGACGCTGAACTATTGCAGGAGGATCTTGAGACTGTATCAGTGGGCGGACAGAAAAAACATGATGTTTAATGACAGTAAATTTGAGCATATGCAGTACACTGTAAAAGGCTGCAGCAACAGTTCCCCTAAATATACTGCAAATGATGGGTCACAAATTTGCGTAAAACAGGAAGTGAGGGACCTCGGAGTCACCCTTAGCTGTGATGGAAATTTTACCAGTCACATCACCAAGGTGACAAAATAGGCTAGGAGTCAGGCTGGATGGGTTATTCGAACTTTTTGTACCCGGGAACCGAAACCGATGCTGACTCTCTACAAAACTATGGTGGTGCCACTACTTGAGTACTGTTGCCAACTCTGGAGCCCATGGCGAGCTATTGAAAAGCAAAAGCTTGAGGGAGTACAAAGGACATTCACCTCTAAAATAGAAACTGTGAAGCACCTGAATTATTGGAAAAGACTTCAGGCATTGAGACTTTTTTCCCTCGAACGTCGACGAGAAAGGTATCTCATTTTGTATGTATACAAGATAATGACGGGTCGGGTAATCAACTCTGTCAACATCCGATTTATAAATCATCAGCGACATGGACAGCTTTGCGATGTAAATGCAATCCATCCTGGAGCGACCACCAGGATCAAGACACTCAAAGGGAATGCTTTCTCAATTAAAGCATCACAGCTGTTCAACGCACTCCCCAGGTGGCTACGTGACTGTAATGGTCAGAGTCTGGATAGTTTCAAACTGAAGCTGGACAAGTTCTTGGGAACATTACCTGATGAACCAAAACTACCGCAATATCATCTACGAGCGTCCAGCAATTCCATCGTCGGCCAGCTGGCGCAGAGACGAGCTGACGGGATATTCTAGTGGCGGCGCATCAGCGTGGCCACGGGCGCAATTTGCTGCCCGCAACATCGCACTTCAGGTGTGTGTGTGTGTGTGTGTGTGTGTGTGTGTGTGTGTGTGTGTGTGTGTCATCTCAGGGCCTCACAAGAGTCACGGGCTACTCACACCCTACAGTCCCAAGGTTGAGATATTAAAAAAAAATATATATATATATATACATATAAAAATAATTATAATAAAACAAAATTGAGCCACCTCATCTCCCTCCATCTGAAAAACATATTGAATTAATTATACCTATGGTTTGTATGTATATTATTATTTTGATATGTCTTATACATGTTCAGTGTTGTCTAATTATATGTTTATAGGAATCACCCTAACACACCTTATACCAATTTAGTCCATAAATAATAATAATAATAATAATAATAATAATAATAATAATAATAATAATAATAATAATAATAATAATAATAATAATAATAATAACAATAAAAATAATAATAATAATAATAACAATAAAAATAATAATAATAATAATAATAATAACAATAAAAATAATAATAATAATAATAATAATAATAATAATAATAATAATAATAATAATAACAACAATAAAAATAATAATAATAATAATAATAATAATAATAATAATAATAATAATAATAATAATAATAACAATAATAAAAATAATAATAATAATAACACATGAATTGTCAGAATAATAAGTGTATGATTGGTAAATATTGAATGAATTATTGTTATTGTGTACTGTACTGTTTTTCTACTGTCATTACCCATTTATTTACACCATTCTTATACTGTTTTCTTCTATGGTATTTTCTCCATAAATTTCAAAGATATTCAAATGGGGCCTTTTGAAATTAGCCTGACCTAACCTAACTTTGACCTCATCAGACTACCGGGACCTAACCTGGGCAAACAACTGGGAAATAATTGTGATAACGTACAATAAATGACAGTGGCAAAATACTGGGACCCAGCCGGATCTGGCAACACTGCTACAACTGCACAACTGCAACTGACCTGGTAACAACTGTGTGCGGTGCTCCGCCGATAGATATTAAAATTTGGAGAAAATGGTGAATAAAAAAGGAAAAGTGACGGGAGTAACGAGACAGAAGGAAGAGGAGGAAAGAAAGGAAAATGTTACAACAGATGAAGAAATGGACTTGTGTGGTAAATGTGAGCATGTAGTGAAGGATGGACAAAGGGGACTTGAGTGTGGACTGTGTTTCACATGGTTCCATGCCGGATGTGAAAAAGTAAACAAAGAAGAATATGACTCGATAAAAGTAATAGGAAAGAAAACACAGTGGTTTTGTAGAGACTGTACAGGAAAATTCAGTAACCTACAAGTGGCTAATACAAAATTGAAAGAAGAGAATATACTTCTGAAGGTGGAAAACCAAAAACTTAAAGATAGGATAGGAAATGTTGAAGAATATTGATCAAAGACTTGAAAAAATTGAAAAGTCTATGATTAATGATATCAAGGATAAAGTCATAAGAAATTAAAGAAGAGGAAGAAAGAAAAGAAAAAAAAGAAAAATGTAGTATAGTAGTAACCATGAAAAAGGTACATGTACAGACCTAATAGCAAATGAGTTAGGTCTGGCAGAAGTGGAGATTGAAAGAGTAAACCGTATGGGAAGATACAGAGAAGAAAACCCAGAACAAGTAAAACCAAGACCATTGATAGTCCAAGTAAGGACAGTTAGAGTCAAATAGGAAATAGTGAAAAAGGCCAAGAACCTAAGGAACACTGAAAATTACAGATACAGTACCAACAAGCTATAATAGTACCAGACCTAACAAAGAAACAGAGGGAAGAAGAAAAAGTACTTAGGGAACAACTGAAAGAGAAACAAGACCAAGGAGAGGAAGGATGGTACATCAAACAAGGAAAACTAGTAAGAGGAAATTTTCAAAACCAATACAGTCGAACACAACCACAATCATACACCAGAAACTAAGACATATAATCACCTAAAAATCAAACGCCTAACAAATATACAAGGACTGACAAAAGTAAACTTACCAGAATTATTGAGTTTAGTCAAAGAAAACACTATATTATTCCTTACCAAAACACAACAAAACTATGACAATATTTTAATACCAGACAGGATAAATTATCTATCTTCATTTAGAAAACCAGAGGATAAAAAAGGAGGAGGACTACTTATTTTATACCAGAAAAAACAAAATATTGAACTGATAAGAGAAGTGAGTGAACATGAAGATATATTAACAGTAATTGGATTTAACAGCTCATATAAATGCAGAATCATACTAACATATTTTTCAACAAATGAGACACAGAGAAATAAGACACTAACAGAAAACATAGGAAGAACTCTAGAAAACGATATAAACACACCAACAATATTATTGGGTGACTTCAATGGACACCTAAGGCTTTATTGGAGAACAAAGACTTAATAATACAGGGAAAATGGTGTTAGATATCATGGTCAGATATAACCTAATACTGTTGAATGGTGACAACAGGTGTGAAGGACAAATAACATGGAGTCGAAACGAGCAAAGAAGTGCCATTGACTTTGTCATGGTAAACCAGGGAATGTATGACAAATTTATACAAATGAACGTCGATGAAGACCAATCAAAATTTTGCTTATCAGATCATCACCTAATCTGCACTACTTTTAACATTACAACAAAGAAAAGTAGTATATATGACAAAAAAAGATTGATTGATTGATGGATATTAGGCGCCGCAACATCGAGGTCCTATAGCGCCAGAAAAAGGTGATAGAGAGGTGTGACAGCAAGCAGGAAGGAAATAAAAAGAAAAGAGGGACAGTTGAAGAACTGAAAGATGGGAACCATTTAGTCTGGTCTCTCACTGGTGACCTTCCTAGCATGGGAAGCCCTCTCTCCCCGAATTCGAAGCAGAGCAGGGACCGGAGCCCCCTCTAGTCTAGCTCGCCAGGTCTCAGAGACACACAAGCCCCCCCACCACGTCAAGGTGGGTCCCGTTAGGGGGGTGACAAAGAAAGAAAATTGATTGAATATATTAGAATAACAGAAGACACAAAAACAAACTTCCTGAAAACAATCGAGGAGGAACTAGAAAGAAAAGATATACAGGGAGACCTGAACAGATTACAAGTCTTCATCAACACTACAACAGAAAATCAGTAGAAATATACGACGACACGGGTATAAAAATTAGGCCAGAAAACATACCCCAAGAATTAAAGCAATATTGGAAAAATATATATCAGAAATGGGAAAATAATACAACGGAAATCTGGAACGCAGAAAAGAAAGTGGAATACGAAAACAAGATGAAGACTACATATACAGGAAGAAATCAACTTATAATGGAACACCTAGACATGACAACATATAACCCAACAATGACTAAGAAATATATGGATGATACCACCATATCACAACAGGATATAAAAAAACAACTAAGAAAAAACAAAAGTAAAAAAGTGCCAGGACCAAATGGAATTAAAGCAGATGTTTACAAAGTCTTAATGGAAAGTGACTTAGCAACACAAAATTTAGCAAAGTGTTTTAACAATGTACTAAACAGTGACTTTGTACCAGAAGGATGGCAGATATCCAAGACAACATTAGTACCCAAAGTAAATAAGCCAGCTGTAAACCAATTAAGACCTATAGCGCTATTAAACTCATCTTACAAAATTTTCATGGGAATAATAAAGGATAAAATTGAAGAACATATAAAACATGAAAACGAAATCAATGAAATGCAATCGGGATTCACCAAAGCCAGAAGAGTGACAGATAACTTATTTATATTAAGTTACTGTATTGAGGAGAGCTACAGAATGAAAACACCTCTCTATGTAATAGTCATAGACTTTACAAAAGCATTCGACTCTGTAAACAGGAAACAACTAATAGAAGCACTTATGAGCTATAAAATAAACTCCAAAATGACAGATAAAATTGCAAGCATCTATGTAGACGACTCTACTACACTGTACCTAAATGGAGAACCACAAACAGAAATCAAAGTTACTAGCGGAATAAGACAAGGCTGTAATGGATCAACTTTGCTGTTTACCCTATAGTGACTTAATTACCAAATCATAGAAACATTACAAGAACAAGTGGAAGGGTTCAGAAATGAAAAATTCAAAATACCAGCAATCTTCTATGCAGATGATGGACTAATCTTGGCAAATAACTACTGTAAAGCAGCAGAAAGTATAATAAAACTAACCAAAATAGCCAAAACATATGGGCTGGAAATAAACAAAGAGAAAAGTAACGTTATAATATATAATCTTGAAGAACAACCAGAATGCATTGAGGGAATAAAAGTAGAACAAAGCATAAAGTACCTGGGAGTAAAAATCACAAACAGAAGAAGCTGCTTTAATGAACACAAAGCTGATTACATAAACAAAGCCAGAAGACTTACCAACACCACCTACTCAGTAACAGCAAAGAGTAGCAATAGACTGCTAATAGGGAAGACTTTCTGGAAAGGGTTAGCCCTGCCAAATAAATTGTATGCCACAGAAGTCATAAAAATAAATGAAACTGAACTGAAAACACTGCAAAGAATAGAAAATCAAGTCTACCGAACAATTTTACAGTTACCAAGATATACAGCAGTAGAAGGGCTCAGATCGGAAATTGGAGCATCATCATGTAAAGCAAGAGACATGAAAAATAAAATAATGTATGCAAAACATGCCATTAGTAATGACAATATACTAATAAGAAAAATATTTCTACAAACTTTCTGCAACAGAAAAACAGAAACAATAAAGCAGACAAAAATGTATATGGAGAAGTTAAACATAAATCTGAAGAAAATTAAAAATATGACAACAAGCAATATAAAGGAAATGCTTAACAACTGGGACACAGAAAACGGGAAAATACTTGCCAACGAAAAGTCAACTTTATATTTGTATATTTGTACATGAAATACAAAAGAAATATACCGGTACAGGAAATAAAATGGTTTGACAACAGTCAGGAATCTAACCTAATGGTCCGTGCAAGACTGAACACATTAGAACTAAACTGGAAAAAAATAATTAAAAATGAAAACCCTAAATGTGAACTATGTAACTTTGAGAAAGAAGACCGGAAACATTTCTTGCTACACTGTACACAATACACACACATAACACAACAATACTCATTCATGCAACAACCTTACAAAGAAAATACAGAAGAACTAATTGCAGAAATAGTACTACTACAAAATAACAACAACAGTGAACATATAAAAGAAAAGAAAAATTATTTGATCGACATTTGGAAAAACAGACAAAAAACATTAAGTCAGCAACGCACACAATAGTGATAAATAGAAAAATAACTGGGAGCCGTTGCAAAGGCATATCCCGAGAACTCATTTGATCTGATCTTTCAATAAATACAGTATTTTGCCCCGGTAATTTCCTGTACTTTACCACAGTTATTACACGGTAGTTTACCCAGATTAGGTCCCGGTAGTTTGCTGTGGTCTAGGTTAGGTTAGGTTACGTTAGGTCAGGTCAGGTTAGGTTACGTTAGGTCAGGTCAGGTTAGGTCCCGGTAGTCTGATGCGTTCTAGGTTAGGTTAGGTCAGGCTAATTTCAAAATGTGTCATTTGGAAATTTGTGGAGGAAATGCCATTGAATAAAATAGTGTTATAATTGTGTAAATAAATAAGTGGATAATGATATTATAATATACAATATAATGAATGAAGTAAAATTTGACATAATTTTAACTCTTAACTTGGGCACCAGTAATAGGTCACCCCCATGGAGTCAGTTTATCTTTTATAACCCTGTTAATGTTATATATATTTCACATTATATATTAACAGTTAATATTATAACACTATAATAACCTTGGCTTCGTAGTTTGTGTGTTATGTTACAGTATTTATATCACTATATCACCCTTTGGGAAGCAAGCAAATAATAATATTGCAGGATATTTGATAGCTAACTTAAGCTGTATTTTTTTTATTTTTTGGTCCCATGTAAAATTTCAATATTATTATTTAATTAAAAGCTTAGGTAAGTTTATATTGCTCTGAGGTATATATATATATATCGCTATATCACCCTTTGGAAAGACAATAAATAATAATATACCTGGAAATAAATAAATAAATAGACATGGGTAGGTGTCACGGTGTGAGGCAACAGGTGATAAATTTCATTTCGTTAATTTGTCCATTTCTGTATGACTTTGATAACATACCTATGATATGTAGTAGAAGGACTCCTGTCACTCTGGGTACATCTATATACTCAACACACACACACACACATTACAAAAAAAACGGCAAAAAAGACTGTTGTTGGGGGTGATGTTGAAGCCATGTTTGTTTACGTTTAGAGAGCAGTGTTGCCATGGCCTTCTTCCCAAGTGTTGCCATGTCTTCTTGACGAAATTTCTCCAACTACAAAAAATATCTGAATTTCCTTTTTTTACCTTAACTTAAACATCAGAATTTTGCTTTTTATCCCAACTTGAACATCAGAATTTCCCATTTTACCTCAATTATTCCCTTTTACTCTTGAACATTGATGGTCTTTAAGGTATTATTTTCATCTGGTAGAAATTTCTCTGTTAACTCTTGAACGAACTGTGTGTGTATATTTCCCTGTGTGTGTGTGGACTTCTAAATTCCCTAAAACAGATAAATTTCCCAGCACCTGGCAACACTGGGTCAGGGTTCTCATCAAGTATTTGTGGTATTACCTTAAAAGTGGGTTGAAAATACCTTAGATGGAGCCCCAAATTTCCTTAATTGCTAAACTATAATAGGTGACCATTTCAACATATTTTTAACTTTTGTCACACGATATTTTCATGTAATTATAATAGTTTTTTTACAGCAAAATTTTTCTCTTACAATAACCCATGAAATAACAGAAAAATCTATGAATATTACCTTATTTTGTCAAAACTTTACCTTTAATTACCCCTAATTACGCTAATCTAGGGTAATTACCTTAAAATGAGAGCACTGGGCATCAGTATTGTCAGTGATGACAGAGTAATTACCTTTACAACGGTACTCTCTCACACCCGTAGTTTTAAAAAATTGAGGTCCCTTACTGGAGCTCTATGAATTCTCCAAACTACTCCAGGCAACAGATTCCCTATTAGAAATACTGAAGGATCATGTTGCTGGATTATTTTGGAGGATTCATAGAGCCCCAGTACGAGCCCTCAAATTTGTGATTGTTGTTGACTAGGATTCAAGAATGTTAGTCAACTGTTGGTACTGTTGGCTACACAGTGACTCAAGTTTGTGCTTATCTAATGCTTGAAAATCTAAGACACTTAGCAGATGTGCTAATGTGGTAAACTTAATTCAATGAAAGAGCACATTAATGTGATTCTATTTAACTATCACCCTTATTCTAATTATGAGCCAATACTCAGCATAATAAATGACATACTATTCAGTACTGTATGAAACACAACTATAGCACACATCAGAGATGATGAGTGGCCCAGAGACCTCAACACCCACGTCAGACCTGAGTCACCTTCAGCAGGAAGACCTCAGAGGCTCAGACAGCTGACTCAAACCCCTCACCCCATGCTGACAGGGATGGTAACCTCTATAATCAGTGAAAGATCTTTATAGTGTGTCCTGAGCAAGGACTGAATGCTAGACCACAGAAACTGCAGCCGTGTACTTTCCCACTCAGCTACCCACAACATATTTAAAACAGAGTGATTATTTTCACTGGTTGGTGCAAATAACATTTCTACTATTTTCACCGACTGGTGAAAATAAAGTAGTTAATATTTTCACCGGGGGGCAGATTCTCGACTTCCGAAGAAACGGACACCTCTCTGCTCGAGCTACAGTAATTAGTGGCTGTCCAGATCTGGCCAGCCACTAATTACTGTAGCTCGAGCCAAGGGGGTCCGTTTCTTTTTATGAGTGACTGTACAAACCCAACACTTACGCTTTGAATTTTCTTCCAATCTCATTAAAATATTTAATTTAAAAACTCATTAAAGATATTTCATTGTGGTTCATTAATTGGTTTGTTGTGGTTTGGTTTATTCATTTGAATCAGTTGGGTTTGTAGTATCAAATGAAACACAAAACATGGCTTTTACAGAATGACACTTTAACATTGATTGCACTCAAGGCTGCCACTCGAAGAGGACCCGGATTTCCCCTACGGTAGGGGATTTCAACCTAACGAAGGGGATAGGGGATACCTACGGGGAAAATAGCAATGTGTAGGTGGAAAATGACGATATATAGCCATAATGTAGGGGATTTTTCATACACAAGAAGGTAAAATTCAAATCCAAGTCGATTATCTTCAAACGTAAACGAACACAATTTTATTTCTCCCTATTATACTTAGATAAATAGATATATGTCTTCATAGGCACTCTTAAAAGGTATTCTAATATTTATTGAATGAAAATGAAAAATGTTGTTATAATACAGGTATAGCCAGAAATACGAGGGGAGCGTTTGAAGATGGTCGACTTGAATTTGAATTTTACATTCTTGTGTATGTTTATATCGTCAATGAAACAGATGGGCATGATTTGCATATGTGAAATAACAAATGAGAATTTTCTTTGCATCCCAGGATCATCCAATGAGCAAAAAATCGGAAGTCCATGGCAGTGTTTATGCCTCATTTCCCACTCAGTAGTTAGGCTACACTTGCATACAGTACACGTAGTTCTTTAAATATTACCAGAGTTTGTTTATTTCATGGAATACTAAAGAATAGATTATTATTTTACACCAAAAAGTATTTTCTACAAGTTTTGTAATGAAATTATGATATAATTTTTTTTATTAATTTTCACCTTATGGTAGGCAATATGTAGGCCACCGGTAACAAGTATTTAAAATGTGTTTAGGGAATTTTGATCCAATATTACGAATTTTCAAACTTATTTTAGTGAATTGACGTTTTGAATACTCCGGGAACACTCGGTCTAGGTGTAGTACATTCGGGATGGGTGTAGGGGAAAATGAGCCCGCTCAGTAGGGGGAATTGAAATTTCAGAGTGGCAGCCCTGATTGCACTCAGTCCAATGTGAGCTGTCAGACAGTAAATTACACACCTCGTTCTCATATAGCTTTAGCCGACCAGTAGTACCGGCCTTACCAGTTAATTATGTCAACCGGTGAAAATAATATTATTAGTATCACCAACCGGTGAAAATAGTGATAATAGTATTTTCACTAACCGGTATAAACTACTGTATTCACACTTTCATGGCCCTTGTTATGAAATAAAAGACATTTTTGTGTGATATAAAAAAATGTGGTAAGATCATGAGTACCGGGAGTAATTGTTTATTTCAACACTAATGATTTATATTTGTTGTATGTTATGCTAATATTTTTGTTAGCTGTTTCCTGATTTTATCCAAAAATATTAACCCCGATAGTAGGGGAGGGCATGAAATATATCAGAGAAAGAGAGGGGTTGAGATACGGCTATGAAGATGAACGTACGTATGTATGTATAGTAGGGGAGGGCATGAAATATATCAGGAAAAGAGAGGGGTTGAGATACGGCTATGAAGATGAATGTATGTATGTATGTATGTATGTATGTATAGTAGGGGAGGGCATGAAATATATCAGGGAAAGAGAGGGGTTGAGATACGGCTATGAAGATGAACGTCGGCCATATAATCATTTGTAGCCTCTGGCTAGCACAGTGGTAACAGGTGTGGCTGCAATTCTGTGGCCCAGCGTTCGATCCTTGTTCGGGACACTGTTAGCAGGGGGTGGGGGGTTTGAGTCGGCTGTCTGAGGTCTTCCTGCTTAGTCAGCCATAGCCGAAGCTGACTCGGGTCTCAGGTGGGTGGAGAGGTCGCTGGGCCATACATTACATCCTTGTGATGTGTGCTATAATTGTGTTTCATACACACAGTGTGTGCTACACTCTGTCCCAGTGACTGCCACTCGCTGGCACCTTAGTAATAGGACACAATGTGTTACGGTTGATGGCTCTCATAGTGAATGGATTAGAGTTGTATCAGGCGTTCCTCAGGGTAGTGTACTTGGGCCCATACTGTTTTTACTGTATACTGCTGATATGTACTCTAATTTAGAGAATACCTTGATTGGATATGCAGATGATTCTACTCTTCTGGCTGAAGTGAAGCACCGTGATATGCGCGTTTCTGTCACAGAATCTTTAAATCGTGATCTTCAGAGGATTAGTGATTGGTGTGTGATGTGGGGCATGAAATTAAATGCTAATAAGACTAAGACTATGATTGTATCAAGGAGTCGTACATTGTTGCCTGGGTTCCCTAACTTGGTGTTAAGTGGAGTGAACTTGGTTGAATCCAGTGATCTTCTTATTCTTGGTGTTCACTTTGATTCTAAATTTACATTTGAGAAGTAATTACGTTTTCTCGCTAAATCGGTCTCCCAGAAGATTGGTATTATGCGTAGAGTTTGGCGAGTCTTTGGTGATCGTAGTTTGTTAGTCCGGTGTTTCAAATGTTTTGTGCTCCCTATTCTTGAATATTGTTCTCCAGTATGGGGATCGGCTGCTACTTGTCACTTAGTGTTGTTGGATAGAGTGGTTAGATGTGCAGAATTTATTGCGGGAGGGGCCGGGTAGAATCTGTGATCTTGAGCACAGGCGTAGTGTGTCGGTGCTTTGTATGTACTACAAGATCTGGTCTAACCGCCTGCATCCTTTGAATGAGATGCTTCCTGCACCATTTGTAGCTGGTCGTGTCACTCGTGGTGCAGCCTCGGCCCATCGTAACGTGCTAAGTATTCCAGTGTGTAGGACGTCTCAGTTTAAAAGATCATTCATACCTAGTTTAACTGCAACATGGAATGGGTTAGCTGATTCTGTTTTTGAGGGTGTAGGAGTTAGCGGCTTTAAGACTCGTGCAAATCGTTGGCTCTGTCGGTTAGATTAGTTTTTTTTTTTTTTTTTTTTTAATATAACTTTCCGTGATTGTGGTCGCAGTCTGGGGTCTTCGGATCTATGAATAATTTTATTCTCTCCCAGCCTGTTCACTGATTATTACTAATAATAATAATCAGCATATGATGACAGCAGCACTGTAAGGGTTAAACCAAATTACTTGTAAGGATGCCATGTTTCTCTGAAATAATACGACGAAATTTATGGTTCTGTATTTAACATTTTTATTATCCATAAGTAAATTAAAGTAATTATAGCACTGTTTTCTGAATTATCCGTAATCTTTGGGTTATACAGCTTTGGCATATGCCAAGCGAAGCCATGCCTTCCCTTCCGTGAAGAAGTCCCACAATACTTTCTCTTCTCAGAGAGTTCCTACTATCTGTCTTGATTTGTTTTAAAACACTAAAAAGTTTTTCAACAGGAGCATTTACACATGGGAGTGACATTATGCAACCAATTACTCTGTGTAGATTTCCGAACTTCAGCTCACCATTGATGCATTTTGGGCTTAGTCGTTCTCTCCAGAACTGGAGGTCATTTTGCAGGATATTGGGTTCTTCAATGGCTTGCTTACGCCACTCCATGTCTACCAAATGTAGAGGAGCTACATCATGTAAAAAGGAGAAAGAATTATATAGTTCTGCCAAAGAAGCAGGATGACATTTCACTGCATTACATGGAATTAGGAAGTCTAGGTGGTCATAATCTTCTCGTGTTATCTCCTTGAACCTCTCTCTGATTTGCTCGGTTAGTTCCACCATTAAGTTTCTGCAAGCTACTCGAATCTGTCGAACTCCATTGTCACTGTGTATTTTTTTCATTGCACTCTGACAAAGTAACGGTTGCAGCTACGCCAACATAGATGTGATCAATGTCTACTCTGTTTTTGGGGTTATGTATGTCTACTTTGAAAGGGTCCTCACCTCTCACAACATGAATCTTAATGAAATCACAGAGTACTTCTTTGAGGAGTTTGGTAATCTCTCCACGTAGAAGGTGAAGAACTGGGCCTTCACTTTGAAACAGAGTGTTAAAAGCATTAAGCCTCTTGAGCTGAAAGCTCATAAATTCCAGATGAGCTTTCACGAATTTGTTATTCAGTGCTTGCAAGATTGTTATCACTGTGTTTGAGGGGTCCTTCTTTTCTGCTACTTTATCAGTAATCATTTGAAAATAAACCATTACCAATTTTTTTCAGTGTATGACGAAAGGATGATTTTTTTTTTTTTTCAAACAAACTGCGCGAGAACTGGACTGTGATTGGTTGAGACGTCCCAGCTCTTAGCTTCATGAGCCAATGAAAATTCCCGAAAGCAAATTATATGCCCACAAAACAGCTGACCACAGAGCTTTGTGTTTTGGTAATATTTTGAGAGGTGATCACGTCTCTCCCTCTTTTGCACTTACCTGTAGTGAAGATCGAAGCACATCTTAGGCAAAAATACCTAAATTGTCACCAGACACGACTAGAATTCCCTAGAAAATCCCCAGAAAGCTAAATTCCCCGGATTTATCCCTAGATGCATTAAAAAGTCCCAATCTAGGGACAAAATCCCCAGAAGTGGGAGCGCTGCTCACCAAAACATTCTCCTTTTTCAACGGCACACATACACACACACACTCTCTTACAACTTTCACAATGTCAAAAAATCAAAGTTATGACTTCAACCTATCTTTTTAACAATACTGTATATATTTTATTATTTATATCTGTATATATTTCTTTATACAATATTATACTAAAATATGTTATAAGGTAATCCCTGCTACCCAAACACCGAGTACTTTATAACCATGTACTTTATGTACAGTTGCCAAAAAAGGTATTGTGACAACTATTGATACAACATCAAATATATTAATGTCCATAGTTGTTTGTAGGGATTATAAGTATGTATTACAGAAGGATATGTATATTTCCTTCTGTTATACATGCTATATTATAAGTATGTATTACAGAAGGATATGTATATTTCCTTCTGTTATACATGCTATATTATAAGTATGTATTACAGAAGGATATGTATATTTCCTTCTGTTATACATGCTATATTATAAGTATGTATTACAGAAGGATATGTATATTTCCTTCTGTTATACATGCTATATTATAAGTATGTATTACAGAAGGATATGTATATTTCCTTCTGTTATACATGCTATATTATAAGTATGTATTACAGAAGGATATGTATATTTCCTTCTGTTATACATGCTATATTATAAGTATGTATTACAGAAGGATATGTATATTTCCTTCTGTTATACATGCTATATTATAAGTATGTATTACAGAAGGATATGTATATTTCCTTCTGTTATACATGCTATATTATAAGTATGTATTACAGAAGGATATGTATATTTCCTTCTGTTATACATGCTATATTATAAGTATGTATTACAGAAGGATATGTATATTTCCTTCTGTTATACATGCTATATTATAAGTATGTATTACAGAAGGATATGTATATTTCCTTCTGTTATACATGCTATATTATAAGTATGTATTACAGAAGGATATGTATATTTCCTTCTGTTATACATGCTATATTATAAGTATGTATTACAGAAGGATATGTATATTTCCTTCTGTTATACATGCTATATTATAAGTATGTATTACAGAAGGATATGTATATTTCCTTCTGTTATACATGCTATATTATAAGTATGTATTACAGAAGGATATGTATATTTCCTTCTGTTATACATGCTATATTATAAGTATGTATTACAGAAGGATATGTATATTTCCTTCTGTTATACATGCTATATTATAAGTATGTATTACAGAAGGATATGTATATTTCCTTCTGTTATACATGCTATATTATAAGTATGTATTACAGAAGGATATGTATATTTCCTTCTGTTATACATGCTATATTATAAGTATGTATTACAGAAGGATATGTATATTTCCTTCTGTTATACATGCTATATTATAAGTATGTATTACAGAAGGATATGTATATTTCCTTCTGTTATACATGCTATATTATAAGTATGTATTACAGAAGGATATGTATATTTCCTTCTGTTATACATG
>JAWZYT010000986.1:2500-35000 GCA_034508575.1 Petrolisthes manimaculis
TCATTTTGTTTTAGGATGAATATCTATCAATAGAAAAAAATATGAACATCATACGACTAAACCTGTGGACGCTAGACTGTTAACAAACACACCAACAGATAAATAAATATCTGGCACCGAAAACAATACACCTCCCCCTTCGGGGCGGTGTAATAATAATAATAATAATAATAATAATAATAATAATAATAATAATAATAATAATAAACACCATTAATTATTTATCTCATTCCAGAACAATTGTATGCGTACCGAATAATGATAGTAGCAACGATGACTATCAAACAAACAACAACAACAACACCAACAACAACAACAATAACGAAGATCAAATGACGTTATTAATGAAGACAACTTATCATTACGTCATGCCAGCCTTGATTACACTGGCTGTTATCACCAACCTGTTAAATTTGGCGGCACTGATTATGGCGGGAAAAAAAGGCGGGAAAACCGGAGCTCTGGCGGTGACTATAACAACCCATCGCTACCTCACGTGGCTCTCAGTGACTGACTTGTTGGCAGCGGGGTCACTCATGCCGGCCATTGTCTACCTGGATCGATCTGTTCTGACCTATCCATGGGCTTTTTACTATGCCTATTTAGATATACCTATCATGAATGCATTGACCAGTGCCAGTGTATATATTGTTGTGGGTATGTCAGTCGATAGGTAGGTATATGTATACTAACATACACACACATTATAACAATAAACATACATATACTTTTTATTTTTATTTTTATTTTGCAATTAATTAAAATTAAAAAAAGGTATATATATGTTTGTTTGTTGTTTGTGTGTGTGTGTGTTATAGTAAATATTTGTTGTTGTTGTTATTTACGTTAGGTTGTGGATAATATATTGGTACGATTATTGTATATATTTGTTGCTGTTGTTATTATAGTGTGTGTGTGTGTGTGTTATCTATATATTTAAATGAAGAGAGTGTGTTTGTGTGTCATGGTATACAAATTGTCATGTGACCACCTACAGCGCTAGGAATTCACACATGGAAAATGGACATACACGAGGGGGGACAGAGGACATTTTCGTCACAAAAAACACCCCACTAATTACTTAATTACACATACTTTCTTTATCCCATCTACATAGAAAACCAAATTCTCAAGACACTACAGAAAACGAATGATTTGATGAGTAACTCAGATAAATTTTCAGTGCGCTCGGCATAGGTCGATCTAATAGTAAATATTTGTTGTTATTTACGTAACGTTATAATATAAAGTTGTTGTTATTATTATTTACGTTAGGTTAGGTTATGGTTGTGTGTATATAGGTTAGGTTAGGTTAGGTTATGGTTGTGTGTATATAGGTTAGGTTAGGTTAGGTTAGGTTAGGTTAAGGTTAGGTTAGGTTAGGTTAGGTTAAGGTTAGGTTAGGTTAGGTTATGGTTGTGTGTATATAGGTTAGGTTAGGTTAGGTTAGGTTAGGTTAAGGTTAGGTTAGGTTAGGTTAAGGTTAGGTTAGGTTAGGTTATGGTTGTGTGTATATAGGTTAGGTTAGGTTAGGTTAAGGTTAGGTTAGGTTAGGTTAGGTTAGGTTAGGTTATGGTTGTGTGTATATAGGTTAGGTTAGGTTAGGTTATGGTTGTGTGTATATAGGTTAGGTTAGGTTAGGTTAGGTTAGGTTAAGGTTAGGTTAGGTTAGGTTAGGTTAAGGTTAGGTTAGGTTAGGTTATAGTTGTGTGTAGGTATATAGGTTAGGTTAGGTTAGGTTAGGTTGTGGATAGATATGTATGTTATAGTATACAGACACTCATCTCTCACCCACACACACACACACACACACACACTTCTAAATATACTATACTTCTTTTGTTTTCCTAGGTACGTTGCTGTATGTCACCCCATAAGGTACCAAGGGGTTAGCGCCCCCCGTACAGCCTCCCTACGTGTTATGGTATCCCTACTGGTACCTACCTTACTCTACCTACCACACTGTGTCTGGTATCAACGAGTGGTGTGTTCGACTACTGGGTATGGTTGGACGTATCGGGAAGCTTATGGATTGGGTATCACTTGGAAGGTATGTGTGTGTAATAATAATAATAATAATAGTAATAATAATAATAATAATAATTGGTTAATCAAATAATAGTAACTGGGAAGCTGATAATGTACATATTAGGACACTAAAATAATGATAAAAATGGAAATCAACACAAATTAAAACAGAAAACAAGAAGACACGAAAAAAAAAAAAACATGGGAAAAAAGCATACAAATCTATCTGTATATGTAAATACATAGTGTGTGTTTGTGTGTCCTGGTATACAAATTGTCATGTGACCACCTACAGCGCCAGGAATTCACACACGGAAAGTGTGTGACAGTGAGGGGGGACAGAGGACATTTTACTCACAAAAAACACCCCACTCATTACTTAATTACACATACTGTATTTCACTTTTATCGTACGCCTGGCAACACACTCGGTTTGTTTACATTCCACGTTCAGGCACGCTGCCACCGCTGGAAAGGAAAAAATATCGCTCCGTGCGTAGCACGGGCTTATGGTCTTGTACGTAGATAAACAAAGGAATACACAGAGGTTTTAAAACATATTAACTCTCTCACACACACACATACACTCTCACTCTCTCTCTAGTCTCTCTCTCTCTGTGTCTTTTTTACAGATATGGGAGATAATGGTGGAGTTGTGTCATCGCCTCGTTCCTGCCATCCTTCTTATCTTCCTAAACACATCACTCAGTCTGGCTCTCCTCAGATTGGCAGCCAGGAGGGGGAGGCTGAGGGGGACAATTAGGGGGGTGCGGGGGGTGGGGGCAGGGGGTGACAATGTGAGCGGTGGACGAGTATCAGAAATTCAACAACAACGACAACAACAACAACAACTTCAAAATCCACAAGTCCAAAATCCCCAACAACAAAATCCACCACAAAATCCCCAACAAAATCCACCACAACAAAATCCCCAACAAAATCCCCAACAACAAAATCCCCAACAAAATCCCCAACAAAATCCACAACAACAAAATCCCCAACAAAATCCCCAACAAAATCCACCACAACAAAATCCCCAAATAAATCCCCAACAAAATCCCCAACAACAAAATCCCCAACAACAAAATCCACCACAACAAAATCCCCAACAACAAAATCCACCACAAAATCCACCACAAAATCCTCAACAACAAAATCCCCAACAACAAAATCCACAACAAAAAAATCCCCAACAACAAAATCCACCACAACAAAATCCACAACAACGACGACAACAACAACAACATGAGCGTCGTCTAGTTCACCTTCTGCTTGGTATCGTGGGGTGTTTCCTGCTGACTAACCTACCTGCTGCCCTACTAGCAGTCAGAGATACAGCAGGAAATACCTTTGGCTCATTTCAACATGAGGTTAGTAAAAAAAAAAAAAAAAAAAAAAAAAAAAAAAAAAAAAAAAAATGTTGGGTTAGTTTGAGTTGATTTTGGGTTGGTTTATGTTTGGTTAAGGTTGGGTTTGTTTTGGTTTAGTTTGGGTTGATTTTGGGTTGGTTTATGTTTAGTTAAGGTTGGGTTTGTTTTGGTTAGTTTTGGGTGGTTGGTTTGGGTTTGTTTTGGTTAGGTTAGGTTGGGTTAGGTTAGGTTAACATTGGCTAGGATAAGTTGGGTTGAATTAGGTTAAGTTAGGTTAGGTTAGGTTAAGTTAAGTTAGGTTAGGTTAGGTTAGGTTAGGTTAAGTTAGGTTAGGTTAGGTTAGGTTAGGTTGGGTTAGGTTAGGTTAGGTTAGGTTAGGTTAGGTTAGGTTAGGTTAGGTTAGGTTGAATTAGGTTAGGTTAGGTTAGGTTGGGTTAGGTTAGGTTAAGTTAGGTTAGGTTAGGTTAGGTTAGGTTAGGTTGAATTGGGTTAGGTTAGAGTAGGGTACCATTAGTGTGTTTATTTAGGATAGGATAGGTTAGGTTAGAGCACCATTTAATTAAGACAACAAACAATAAACAAAACCTCACTTTCTTTGTCTTACCTTGTGTGTTTGTGTGTTTTTACAGGTGCTGCGTTCGGTTGCCAATTGTTTAGAAGTGCTCGGGCTGTCACTCAACTTTTTCCTCTATTATACCATGATGCCAGGACTGAAGGAGGCCATGAAGGAGGTGGTGGGGGTGTGTGGAGGTGGGGGGGACGTGGTGAGGGGGTGTGGGGGTGGGGGTGGTGGTGGAGGGGACGTAGGGGTGAGTTCAACTTCTATTTACCCTTGATGTGACTCAGGACTGAAGAATGGATTGATTGATGTGTATTAGGCCACCACTGACGAAGATGGTGGGGAGGAGGAGGGGACGTGGTGGTGATAGTGGTGGGGGAGGGGAGGAGGGGACGTGGTGGTGATGGTGGTGATAGTGGTGGGGAGGAGGGGACGTGGTGATAGTGGTGGAGGAGGTGACGTGGTGGTGATAGTGGTGGTGGTGGGGAGGAGGAGACGTGGTGGTGGTGATGGTGGTGGTGGGGAGGAGGAGGGGACGTGGTGGTGAGTTTATCTTCTATTTACCCATGACGAAGGTGGTGACGTGTGGTGAACTGGTGATGGTAGGGATGTGTCATATGTACGTAAAGTCATGGTCTAATGTACTGCAACCTGGTGAATAAAAGCGAGCTATTTGAGTTAATTTTATGAACCAAAATTGCACACACCAACAGCTATAGTTTCGGATCATTTTTCGAAGCCATCTCATTAGAAGGTGTTGCAGTACATTAGACCATGACTTTACAACCATGGGTAATAGTGCTTCACCAGGGTACAAAGAGTGTTGGAGAGTAACTGAACAGAGTATAAAAACGTGAGTGTTCTAAACCTTTCTCAATGTTGTGAATGGTTTGGAAAATTCACTTGTTCGAACTGTACGTGTTCACTTGCTCACCAACACTCCTTGAGTCCTTGTGGTGAAGCACTATTACCCATCACTGTACACTCGTGATACGTAATCCCTGACCAGAGACGAACAGTAGGCACCACACACACACACACACACACACATATATATACCCTACATTCAAACTCAGCCTCTAGGCCGTCTATAGGTGTACTGGGTGGGGAAATGAACAATAACACACACACACACACACACACTGCATTGGAACTCAGCCTCTATAGGTGTACTGGGTGGGGAAATGAACAATAACACACACACACACACATACACACACACACACACTACATTCGAACTCAGCCTCTATAGGTGTACTGGGTGGGTGGGGGGAAATGAACAATACCAAGCGATTCGAAGCTTTCTGCTCCTCACACTCTGGTCAGAAATTATGTATCACGAGTGTACAGAAATTATGTATCACGAGTGTACAGAAATTATGTATCACGAGTATACAGAAATTATGTATCACGAGTATACAGAAATTATGTATCACGAGTGTACAGAAATTATGTATCACGAGTATACAGAAATTATGTATCACGAGTATACAGTATATATGTATGTATGTATATTTTGCTGTTTCCTGGGATAGTTTGGAGGAATCAGCAGCCTTCCAAATCAAATTATTATGCTGTAGCGATAATAATTATATATATATAATTTATATCTTAAGAGTTTTAGCCACAAAAAAAATTAAATTGTATTATTATTTTCATTGATAATAAAGTTTGTCTTATCTTATGCTGATAAAAACATGTCAAAAATCCTTAGCTGATACACCCTCTCTCTCTCTCACACACACATACAGTACACATACACACTCACACACACTCTTTCACACACACCCTCTCTCTCATACACCCTCTCTCTCTCTCTCACACACACATACAGTACACATACACACTCACACACTCTTTCACACACACCCTCTCTCTCATACACACTCTCTCTCTCTCACACACACATACAGTACACATACACACTCACACACACTCTCTCATACACACTCTCTCTCTCTTTCACACACACACCCTCTCTCTACGATAAAATAACAAACATCCAGACAACTGCTTTCACTGTGCACAAATTAGTGTTCACCTGAGTATTTATTCATACATAAAATAATAATTATACTTAAACGAATATTGGGGAAAATTCACCATCTAAACGAATATTGGGGAAAATTCACCATCTATTATGATACTACACACACACACACACACACACACACACACACACACAAAACGGGGTGTTAAAATACGCTAATTATGGCCTCAAAAACATACGAAAGAATCTGACAAACCGAACGTAAACAAAAGAAAAATGTGAACTTATCTGGCTACACTGAAGGAGAAGGAAAGTCCACCCTATGTTATTATTTTGGTGTCCTGGTTTGGTTGTCTGTGATGGTGGCGCCTCTAGCGGACAACAGGAATAAACACTCCGATTCCCGTCTACTTATTTACAAAAGTGGAAAATTGATGGGTTCTTCTACTTATTAAAAGTTAATGGAATATTTTATGATTGAGAACTCACCAGTCGTCAACATTTTATAAGTCAATAAATCAATTTCAGCAAACCAAAAATAAAAACATCCTCATCGCTCGTGTGTAATAAATGTTATTAGTGATTCCCCCTCGCCGCTAGGTGGCTTTGATGTACCGACCCATAAGAGTGTGTGTGTGTGTGTTTTCTCCCAATACAAGACCCTACATGACTGGTCCTACCCCCCCCCTCCCCTACCACCAATACCCCAACCACCCAACCCCAAACCCCCAACCCCCAACCCCCAACCCCCAACCTCCTACCCCCAACCATAGGACCTTGAAGTCAGGCAAAAGTCATTGAGTGAAACGCAGTCTTTCAGTTCAGTTCAGTGTTCTTATTACTAGTGTAAATCAATGTTACCTATATATAGCAACATTGGGTGGACATTTTAGTGTGTTTTGTGACCTAATTGACCTCTCTTTTTCTGTGTGTGTGTGTTGTTGTTGTTGTTGTTGGTATGTGCCGATAATTAAACATGTGGGTGGAAATAATTTTAATGTCACCTATAGCAACATTGGGTGGACATTTTAGTATATTTTGTGACCTAATAATTGACCTCTGACATAGATTAATTAGTGTGTTTTGTGTACCTGTGTGTGTGTGTGTGTTGCTGTTGTTGTTGTCATGTGCCGTTAAAAATGTGTGTGAAAATCAATGTCACACACACACACACACACACGAATGAAAAAAATATGAATGGATGAAAAATGAAAGCTAATAACGGGGGAGTGGAAATATTAATTAAAACAGTTATTATGACATATTATATCAACCAATTAACCAACCAACTAACCAATAATCCAATAATTCTTCCTTTTATTACATTATTACTTTATTATTACTTTATTATTACTTTTATTATTACTTTAATTACTAAGATGACGAAAGAAGAATTAATATTTATTCCCTATAACTAATAATAATAATAATAATAATATTAATAATAATAATAATTCCTCGTTGACAAAAAAAAAAAACGCAGTGAAAAGAAAGAGATAAAAACAACAACAACCACCACAGAATTAAACCAAACAAAACAAAAACAAGAAAACAATGGGTTCTAGGAATGGCAGATTACAACCACAACAAAATGTAAGTTTTTTTTTCGTTTTTTGTTTATTCTTTTATGATCCCCTACTCCCCCCCCCCCAAGCCTGTCTCCCTACTCCCGCACCCCCCAAGCCTGTCTTCCTACTCCCGCATCCCCCAAGCCTGTCTCCCTACTACCGCACCCCCAACCCCCCAAGCCTGTCCCCTACTCCGAAACCCCCTTAACGAAACAAAAGAGGTGTGCCGTTGGAAAGACAAAATTCCTTACCTATCAACCAACAAATATATAATAATAATAATTAACTGTATATGTAATTAACTATTATTATCTTTGCATATTTCACATTAAATTAAATTAGAAGGATTGCTTATAAAGTTTAACCATCATATTTACAAACAACAACAATAACAACAACAACATAAATGAAAACAAAAAGACGACGACGATAATTATTCACTAATAACTTGTAACTTCCTCTTTTGTGTTTTTTATTTCCTTGTTGTGGAATTTATCGTTGTTGTTGTTGTTGTTGTTATATTTCTTAACTGATAACTACTCTTTAATTTAAAAAGTTGATAAATAATACTAATAATAATAATAATAATAATAATAATAATACTGATAATAATACTCTGATAATAATAATAATAATAATAAATATACAGATAATAATAATAAACATACAGTATTGCCGTTTTGTAAGTGTTGCCAGATACCAGTGTATTTAATAATAATAATAACAATAACAATAAAATGTCTGATGAGAGTTTACGGTCAAAATTCAAGGGTTTGTTTAAGAAAGATGAAAAAAATTCACAAAAGGTATGTATGTAATAATAATAATAATAATAATAATAATAATAATAATGTAATTTTAGGTCCCGGTAGTGTGCCCAGGTTAGGTCCCGGTAGTCTAAGTAAACAAAGGTCAATATCACTCAAATCACACTAAATCCTTCTAGGATTTTTTTTTTCCCACTGAAATCCTGTTGTGGCAACTTGTAAAAATTTACCGACACATTTTTGAACGACACATTTTAAAACGACACATTTTTGAACGACACATTTTTGAACGACACATTTTAAAACGACACATTATTGAACGACACATTTTTGAACGACACATTTTAAAACGACACATTTTAAAACGACACATTTTAAAACGACACATTTTTTAACGACACATTATTAAACAACACATTTTAAAACGACACATTTTTGAACGACACATTATTAAATGACACATTTTTGAATGACACATTTTTGACAAAATTTTGAACGACACATTTTTAACAAAATTTTAAAACGACACAATTTTATAATGACATTTTTTAACGACATTTTTAACGACACGTTTTTTAAACATTTTCAGAGTCCTCCGGAACAAGAGAGAGGTATAGCCAGCAAGGATGAAATGAAGGAATGGATCGCCTTAACTTCCTTCACTCAACTTCCACCGCGCGGACAAGAGGCATTTTTCAGGTTAGGCCGGGTCGGGTTAGGTCGGGTCGGGTCAGGTTGGGTCGGGTCGGGTCAGGTTGGGTCGGGTCAAGTTAGGTCGGGTCGGGTCAGGTTGGGCCGGGTCGGGTCAGGTTGGGCCGGGTCGGGTCAAGTTAGGTCGGGTCGGGTCAAGTTAGGTCCGGTCGGGTCAGGTTAGGTTAGGCCGGGTCGGGTCGGGTTAGGCCGGGTCGGGTCAGGTTAGGCCGGGTTGGGTCAGGTTAGGCCGGGTCGGGTCGGGTCGGGTCAGGTTAGGCCGGGTTGGGTCAGGTTAGGCCGGGTCGGGTCAGGTTAGGCCGGGTTGGGTCAGGTCAGGTCAGCACAAGCAACAACTGTACAATATCCCAGCTTTGTGTCTGGTCTATTTTTATCATAACAACTAACTTAATACAACAACAACATAATTGACATGAAAGGCTTGTGCAAAATTAAATAGTGCTAAATAAATAAATAACGTTATAAAATACTGAACTAACAATAACAACAACAACTACTACTACTACTACTACTACCACCACTATCCACGTCCTCTCTTTTTACTAGGATAGTGCTAAATAAATATATAAAGTTATACAATACTGAAATACTCAATAATAACAACTACTATACTCTGTTCAAAACTTGTGTTCCTTTTGGCCTCTTATGCTTAGATAGATAGAAATAGATAGATAGATATAGATAGTTAGATAGATAGATATGTAGACAGATAGAAATAGCGATAGACTGACAGATAGAAATAGCTAGATAGATAGAGGCTAGTGGAACACAAATTTTGAACAGACTATAACTCTATTCACATCCTCTCTTTTTACTGTACAGATACCTAACTTTATTCACATTGTCTCTTTTTACTCTACAGATAACTAACTTTATTCACATCCTCTTATCCACGAAAATTGTCACACATAACCGGTCATTACCATGGTACAATAGACAATTAAAAAGACTACACAGAAACAAGGTCAAAGCATACAACAGAGCAAAACGATACAACGATACAGAACACTGGTTAGAATACAAAAATATACAGAAAACACTACAGAAAGAAACTAAACAAGCAGAAACTAAATACACATCCACTTTTCTCACAGACAACATACAAAACCACAAAAAATTCTTCGGCTTCTTTAAAGCACGCAAACAAGACTCGACCGGTATTACAACATTACTACACAACAATTCCTTGGTTACACACCCACAAGACAAAGCCAACACCCTTAACACACAGTTCCAGTCCGTTTTTACCCATGAACATGAACACTTACCAGACATGCCAACACCGTCACACCCACCTATCCCTCCCATTCATATAAACACCCAAGGAATTGAGAAACTTTTATCTGAGGTAGACATACACAAAGCGACTGGACCAGACAATATACCCTGCAGGATATTGAGGACTAATGCTAAAGTTCTTGCCCCTGTCCTGCAGGTTATATTCTCACAGACTTTACAGACCGGTGAACTCCCTCAAGACTGGCTTTTGGCAAATGTGACCCCAATTTTTAAATCCGGAGACAGAACCCTTCCCATTAATTATAGACCGATTTCTCTTACCTCAGTCCCTTGCAAAATTTTAGAACACATAATTCATAGACATATAATGGACCATTTTAATAGACAAAACATACTGACTGACAAACAACACGGTTTTCGACCCAAACGCTCGTGTGAGACGCAGCTGCTGGTGACTACACATGACATCTTGCAGTCCCTCAATGACACAAAAACTAGACAAGTTGACGCCATAGTATTAGACTTTGCCAAAGCCTTCGACAAAGTCCCTCACCAAAGACTACTACACAAGTTAGAATTCTATGGCATACAGGGACAACTTCTTCACTGGATTAGAACGTTCTTGACTACCAGAAAGCAACGCGTAGTTCTTGACGGTAGTCAGTCTCCACCTGTTCCTGTGATCTCTGGGGTACCCCAGGGCACTGTCCTGGGCCCCCTTCTCTTCCTTTCATACATTAATGACCTCCCACTTTCACTTACCTCTACCACTAGACTCTTTGCAGACGATAGCTTAGTTTACAGACCAATTAAAGATAGGAATGACTGCCTTCGACTACAGGACGACCTAACTGCACTTGAAGACTGGGAAGTCAAGTGGCAGATGACATTTAGACCAGACAAATGCCATCACATCCGTTTTACCCGTGCTCATAATCCCATACCATATACATATCAGCTACACAACACTAACCTCAACACAGTCCCTTCCCACAAATACTTGGGCGTCCACATCTCATCGGACATGAGGTGGAACACACACATAGGTAGCATCAGGGCCAAAGCCAGTAGGGTCCTGGGGTTCTTGCGCAGGAACCTCAGCAGGTGTAACACAGACATTAAAATTATTGCTTATAACACTTTTGTTCGACCACACCTAGAGTATTGTGACACCGTCTGGGACCCACACACTTACAATAATATAAATAAATTAGAGTCCATACAAAACAAAACAGCAAGATGGGCCAGACGTGATTACAGACACACTACATCAGTCACTTTGCTTAAACAAGACACAAAACTAGACCCATTGGCAACAAGAAGACAAATACACAGACAACAGATGATATACAAAATCACAAACAAGTTAGTTGACATAGACAAAGACACATACCTACACCCTACAAGTATACGGTCCACTAGAGGCAGCCACAACTTAAAATACCATACATACCAGACAAGCACTGATATATTTAGACACTCATTCTTTCCCCGCAGCATCCAAGAGTGGAATCATCTCCCATCTCATATAGTTAATAGCCCCACTCTTGACACTTTTAGAAATAGGATCACCAATCATTACCTCCCCAATCCTAATCCTCAACCCACAGTCCTTGACCCAATCCACCCTCATCCTAACCCCCTTCCTAATCCTACCCTGGATCCCTAAATCCCCCGCACAACCCCCGCATATTATGCTGCCCACGAGCAGCCCTCTGCGGGACCCAAAAACTTAAACTTAAACTTAAACTCTCTCTTTACTGTACAGATAATTAACTTTATTCACATCCTCTCTTTTTACAGATAACTAACTTTATTCACATTGTCTCTCTTTCCTGTACAGATATCTACGTAGGAATAACTACAGTGAGGATCAAGACATTGTTGATGTATGTGCTGATGAAGGTGTGTCTGAGGGAATGAATCAAGACTCCAGACGATACCAGTGTTGGCTTAAATGTCAGAGTACAGACCTCACCGGTATATATGATGTGTATATAAAGCAGGAACTGACTAGGCTGCCACAGGAAGTCAATCGATGTTTTAACGAGTTCAAGAAACGGAAAGCAGACGAGAAAATCAAAGAACAAGAGGCAGTCAGACAGTCACAGGCAAGCAAAGAGGAGTCAGGAAGTCAGTCACAGGAAAGTAAAGAGGAGAAGAAGTCAGTTAGTGAGTCACAGGAAAGCAAAGATGAGTCAGTCAGTCAGTCTCAGGAAAGCCAAGAGTCGTCGGCATCAGGAAGTGTGTCCCGGGAAAGCCAAGAAAATGAGTCGTCAGTGAGTGAGACCATTACCAAGGCCATGTTTCTGAAGGAGATAAAGACGGCCGTTGACACCGTGAATGACGTCCTCATCCAACAAATAAAAGAAGAAGCTAAACTCAACTTGAACACAAATTTTAAAAAATTTATTGAAAAACTACAGAAAGACTATAATAAATCTTGAAGCAGTTTAATATTAGAACTTTAGAGTTTATTTAATATTAGAACTTTGGAGTTTATTTAATATTAGAACTTTGGAGTTTATTTAATATTAGAACTTTGGAGTTTATTTAATATTAGAACTTTGAAGTTTATTTAATATTAGAACTTTGAAGTTTATTTAATATTAGAACTTTGGAGTTTATTTAATATTAGAACTTTGAAGTTTAAATATTAGAACTTTGGAGTTTATTTAATATTAGAACTTTGGAGTTTATTTAATATTAGAACTTTGAAGTTTAAATATTAAAACTTTGGAATTTAAATATTAGCACTTTTGGGTACATTGGAGTGCCTTGATTCCTCCAAAGTATGCCAGGAAATAATACATAGGACCAGATCAACATAAATAATAACTGTGGCCTGATGTTGTTGTTGTTGTTGCTTGGAGAAATAATTTACTCCATATTTACCAGAAGCTACATCTAATTATTATTATTATTACTATATTATTATTATTATTATTATTACTGTATTATTATTATTATTATTACTGTATTATTAGTTAATATTATTTTATTATTGTTATTATTTTTATTATTATTATTATTATTATTATTTTTATTATTATTATTATTATTAGTGTATTATTAGTGTATTATTTTTATTATTATTATTATTATTATTATTATTTTCTATTTTAAGTGCCATATTTGGGTCACATGACAAACATTCCTAAAAATAATTGTGTATAATAAATAATTCCTGTTTTGTACTGTTGTTGTCAAGTTACAAAAACATTACAATACACAACAACAACAACAAAATAAAGGATATACATGTACATACAGAAATGCCTTTAATAATTATACAGTAGTATTTTTTTATTTGATTAAGTTGTCAGATTTGTGTACATGTTTTTTTTTTATTGTATAATTTTGAATAATTAAATGACCCTGTGAAATAAGCTCCTTCCATATAGGTGTGTGTGTGTGTGTGTTTCGTGGCAATATTTGAAGGACTCGCTGGCCTCAAATATTCCCACTACATCACACACACACACACACACACACACAAGGTCCCATAAGGTGGTCATTCTTGTTTGATACATTGGAGTGCTGTGATTCCTTCAAAGTAAAAATAATAGTGTACTGTTGCTTGGAATAGTTTGGAGGATTCGGTTGCTCCAGATTTACCAACACAGAACTTTTAAGCTATGAAAATTACATTTACTGTACTTAAAAGCTAAATGATATAGTACTGTACTTAGAAATAATTATTAGATGGTATATTTAGCTATAAAGTTATAAATAATTTGTTGTACTAAAGTCTGTTCAAAATTTGTGTTCCACTAGCCTCTATCTATTTCTATCTATATATCTATCTATATATTGCTATCTAACTATCACTATCTAGCTATATATCTATCTATTGCTATCTAACTATCACTATCTATCTATCTATTTCTATCTAGCTATATATCTATCTATTGCTATCTAACTATCACTATCTATCTATCTATTTCTATCTAGCTATATATCTATCTATTTCTATCTAGCTATATATCTATCTATTGCTATCTAACTATCACTATCTATCTATCTAAGCATAAGAGGCCAAATGGAACACAAGTTTTGAACACACTATAGGAATATATTGTTATCACATTAATTAACCAAGAGTAAACTTAATTTTTTGTTGATTTATTTCCTTTGATTTTATACAATAATTTTGTACTGGTGTAATAATAGTTTTATAATAATAACTGTCTATATTTAACCTTATTAGTTTTATAATATTATGTTTACTTACAGACTAATGTATTATTATGAAAATGATGAAGACAATACTTATAAAAAAATAGTAGTGTGGTTTTTAATCTGTCTATTGATACAGGTTATACAGTTAACCTGGATTATAGGTATATAAATATAAAGGTGTGCCTTCTACACTATTATAACCCATAAGGCAACAGGGCTGATGTTTGTGTTGGGTAGTTGATTCTAGCCGACACATCTTAATTAAATCACATCACTACACTACTAAAAATAATAATACAAATATATCCTGTCTTTGGTGTGACTAGATTACAGTATATTTATTAGCATTGGTATAGAGAGAGAGACAGAGAGAAATAGACAAACAGAGAGAGAGACAGACAAACAGACAGAGAGAGAGACAAACAAACAGACAGAGAGAGAGACAGACATAGAGAGAGACAAACAGACAGAGAGAGAGACAAACAGAGACAGAGAGAGACAGATATTAAGTTAGAGTGTATTGTATTTAATGCTTCATAATATTGTCAACATTATGGAGTGAGTAATTTCTTCACTTCACTCGGGACACTCCAGTTGGACTCCGAACTAACATCCTCCTGTGAGTTTGTTGTCGTTGTGTCCTCCGAAGCCTCCAGCTGCTCCGATGCCTCCTGTGATTGTGTCGTCGTGTCCTCCGAAGCCTCCAGGTGCTCCGATGCCTCCTGTGATTGTGTCGTCGTGTCCTCCGAAGCCTCCAGGTGCTCCGATGCCTCCTGTGATTCGGTCGTTGTGTCCTCCGAAGCCTCCAGCTGCTCCGATTCGGTGCTTCGTGACGACTCTGATACAACCTCAGGAATGCGATCCAATGGTAGGGTATAGGTGGTGTTGAGGGGAGGGGTGTAGGTGGGGGTGTTGAAGGTGGGGGTGAGGGTGTAGGTGGTGTTAATGGTGGGGGTGGGGGTGGGGGTGTAGGTATTATTGGTGTTAGTATTGTTAGTGTTAGTATTAATATTAGTACTATATCTTGGTCTATTGTTTGTGTATTTCCTTTTTCTGGACGAGTATAAACATTCAACCAAACCATTCAACTCCTCACTCTCAACTCCTCTCCACTCCCTCTCACCTCTCCACTCCCTCTCACCTCTCGACTCCCTCTCACCTCTCCACTCCCTCTCAACTCCTCTCGTCTCCCTCTCAACTCCTCTCGACTCCCTCTCAACTCTCGACTCCCTCTCAACTCCTCTCCACTCCCTCTCACTTCTCGACTCCCTCTCAACTCCTCTGGTAATGGCTCCACTCCTCCCTTTACTTTCATCAACTTTGCTTTTGTTTGGTCTGTATGTTTTATCTGTGTGTGTGTATGTTTCTGATTTTCCTACTTCATAATCATTTAGGAGTTTGAGAGCCTCCATTTCCCTCTTGTTTCCGTATGTCTCTCTCGTTTGAGTTTTCTTTCGCTTACATTCCTCACTTCTTTCCCTTTTTCCCATCACCAGTTCTCTATATGTTTCTGCCTCTACTTCATAATCCTTTAGGAGTTTGAGAGCCTCCATTTCCCTCTTATTTCCGTACGTGTCTCTCATCTGGGTTTTCCTTTGCTCGCGTTCCTGACTTCTTTCCCTCAGTTGTTTACCACACAGACCCACATTCTCCGGGGATATGCTGACTAGGTTTGCTGAGGAGGACGGAGAAAGGCCCCTGTGTGATAGTATACCAGTAGCAGTAGTAGTAGCAGCAGTAGTAGTAGTAGAAATAGTAGTAGTAGTAGTAGTGTTGGTGTTGGTGTTATATTTTCGCTTCTCTCTCTGTTCTTTCATCCATTTTCGTATCTCTATTCTTTTCTGCTGTAGTCTCCTTTGTGATGTGTGTGTTGTCGGGGTGATGGAGGCACTGTTGTCGTTGGAGGCACTGTTGCTGTTGTTGTTGTTGGAGGCACTGTTGTTGTTGTCGTTGGAGGCACTGTTGTTGTTGTCGTTGGAGGCACTGTTGTTGTTGTCGTTGGAGGCACTGTTGTTGTCATCATTAAACATTGGAGAGGAACCAACACTTGAACATGAACTGAAATTAGGAGATAAAATATGTACCGTAATATAGACAGAAATTCAGACACACACAGACACAGACAGACAGACAGACACATAGAAAAACAGAGACACACATAAACCGACAGACAAACAGACACATAGAAAAACAGAGACACACATAAACAGACAGACAGACAGACACATAGAAAAACAGAGACACACATAAACAGACAGACAAACAGACACATAGAAAAACAGAGACACACATAAACAGACAGACAAACAGACACATAGAAAAACAGAGACACACATAAACAGACAGACAAACACACACACACTGTATGTGTGTGTGTGTTTTCCCTTTTAATGCTATTGTATACATTAGTGCTTTATATATTTCATCATTAGCATATTAATTAAGTCATGAAAAAGAAAACAGAACAAACAAAACAAACTATATAATAAACTATACAATTATAAACAAAACAAACTACTGTATATAATTATACGTACCCAAATCCCGTTAAATTAATGGTCAGTTTTGGTGACGATTCATTTTCTTGTATCTTGGACAAGAAATCATCAAGTCGTCCCAGAACTTCTATTCTTTGTGTTTGTGTGTTGTTGTTTGTGTGTGTTGACGGTAAGGTGTGTGTTAGTGTGTGTGTTGACGGTAGGGTGTGTGTTAGGGTGTGTGTTGGTGTGTGTGTTATCTCTCCTCTTCTCTTTACACTTTCCATTACTTCTCCATTATTTCTTTGAGGGATATAATAAGTATGAGACATTATCCGTGGTGTGTTGGTGTGTCTCCTGTTTGTCACTTCCTCAACGGCGATCAACTTGTCAATCATCTCGTCTGTGAGGTTGTCTGGTGGTGTGTGTTGAAGGAAGTCCAGCAGAACGTCAGTATTGCCACATCTCTTGTACGACCACAGTGCCTCCTGCCATCTTCCTAAATCGCGTGACTTTTTTTCCGGTCTCGGTAAATCCTGTGACCTTTTTTCCAGTCTTGTCTGGTTGTCGGTTTGCGATCTCGGTAAATCCTGTGACTTTTTTTCCAATCTCGGTAAATCCTGTGACTTTTTTTCCAATCTCGTTAAATCCCGTGACATTTTTTCCAATCTCGTTAAATCCTGCGATGTTTTTTCCAATCTCGGTAAATCCCGTGACTTATTTTCCAGTGTTGGGTGTGTTTTGTGATGCCTTGTCCTTCCTTCCCCTTGTGGCTGTCTACTCCTTGATGTCCTTACTGTCATCGTTCTTCTTTCCGACGTTTCCATGAGGCCTTCCACTTTGGATATCAATTCTCGGGAGTTCCTGAGTTCTTCTGCCGTTTCTCTGGCCTCTCGTTCCAGCCTATAAATATCAGGTACAGTGTTTATATTCCTCTCCATATCTTTATCTTCCACTTCCTTCTCACTGTTTATATTACTCTCCATCTTTTTATCTTCCTTTTCCATTTCTCTTTCTGCCTCCACACTGTTTATATTCCTCTCCATCTGTTCCTCCTCCTCCTCTTCCTCCTCCTCCTCCTCTTCCTCCTCCCTATCATCAACATCAACACACCTCCTGGCATTCCGTCCAGCTTGACACAACTCATCAAAACTCATGCCACCACTCAGGAACGCATCCACCAATTCACTCATCGCTCTCCCCCCCTCGTGTCTCATAAAATACTCATCCTTTTTAGAACCCCCGCACTTTTTGAAATCCTCGTCTTTTTTAAAAAACCCGTACTTTTTAGAACCCTCGTACTTTTTTAAATCCTCGCACTTTTTAAAATTCTCGTTCTTGGTTAAACCCTCAATTTTTTTAGAACTCTCGTAATTGGCAAAACCCACGTCTTGTTTTCCTTCGGCCGAGGAGGGAACGACGAGATCCTTAAACTTTTGTAGTGTCTTAATTTTGTAGGATTTTGAGTGTAGTGAAGGCAATGTGTCCTGTCTTTCAATAACATCAACACCATCAACATCAACATCACCATCAACATCAATATCAACATCAACATCATCACCAAACCTAGTCACAGTGTTTGGTTTACACACGACCATCTTCTGTTTTTTGGTGTATTTTCCGTTCTGGTATAAAACACACGACTCTTCCACATCACCGCCGACATCATCATCAACAACATCAACAGCAGCAGCAGCAACAGCAACAACAAGTCTCTCCTCTTCTTCGTCTAAGTTGGGTGGTAGTGAAATGTTGAGTTGGTCCTGTAAATTTTGTAATCTCCTCTGTGCCACTTCACGGGGAATGTCACACATGTGGATAATCCTTGAACTTGTTGGCTGGGGAGTGGAAGCAGTGGGAAGGGAGTGGTGAAGTGGGTGGGGAGTGGCAGAAGAGAGGGAGTGGGAGGGGTATAGGGGGTGGGGAGTGGCAGAAGAGAGGGAGTGAGGAGTGGCAGAAGAGAGGTAGTGAGAGTGGTAAAGAGGATGGGGAGTGGCAGAAGAGAGGGAGTGAGGAGTGGCAGAGGAGAGGGAGTGAGGAGTGTTAGGGACAGGGTGAGTGTCTTGACGTTGGGAGTGGGAGGTAGTGAGGTGATTTCCATCCATCCTAAAGTCAGTCTGTGTCTGTAAAGCGAAATAACGGACAATGTCATTATTATCTACTCAGAGAATGGATTTTTAGTTTTTACGTTTTTTACATAATATATTTTTACTTCACACATTCTGGAGTCTTAGAATAAAGAGTAGAAAATTTAATGATTATATGTTTAAATTTTTTTTATTATCTACTCGGAGAATAGATTTTTTGTTTTTTTCATTTTTTACATAATATATTTTTACTTCATGCAAGGAGTAGAAAATTTAATAATGATATAAGGTAACTTTATAATTATTATGGTGTAAAACAAATTTATTATCTACTCGGAGAATGGATATTTTGTTTTTGTTTTTCATTTTTTTACACAATATATTTTTACTTCACACATTCTGGAGTATTGGATTAAGGAGTAGAAAATTGAATAACATAGTGTAACTATAATTATATGGCTTAAAACAAATTTATTAATGTTTTTTTATATATATTGTAATATATTTATACTTCATGCATTCTGAAATACACTGTGCTCTTTTTTTATTACATTATAGGTTGGTGAAGGGTTGTGTCACATAAAGTGAATTTTGCATAAAGTACATTTCCATAAGAAATAATGGTACTTTAACTTGAAAATGGAGCCTAATGGTTCCTGTTATTTTAAGAGTTTGTGTAAATTGCATTAATTTAATTTTTTTCATGATACGCACTATTTCAAATTCGCATAATTTAAACTCGCATAAAAAGAGAGGAGAGTGTATTGGAACAAGTGGTGGAAAACAAATAATGACGTAGGGAATAAGCAAACACAAGAAAATAGAAGGAAAGGAGGGACAGTGTGGTGTGGAGTGGTGTGGTGTGATATGGTGTGGTGTAGTGTGGTGTGATGTGGTGTGGTGTGGTGTAGTGTGATGTGGTGTGGTGTGATGTGGTGTGGTGTGGTATAGTGTGGTATAGTGTAGTACAGTGTAGTATAGTGTAGTTTCTCACCTGTGTTTCCATGGTGGTGTGTCTAGCTTCAATCACCACTTCTTTTTCTTCTTCTACACGTTCCGTTTCGGTCCAAGAGTCTTTAAATTGCACGCCTCCACTCTCTTCAGGCAAAACATTCACTTCCTCATTTTCTTCCTGTTTCTTTATTTGCTGTATTTTCTCTTCCTCCCTTCCTTCCTGTTTGTTTATTTTTCTGTTTATTTGCTGTATTCTTTTCTTTTCTTCCTTTATTTCCTGTATTTTCTTTTCTTTCTCTCCTTCCTGTTTGTTTATTTGTCTGTTTATTTGCTGTATTTTCTCTTCCTCCCTTCCTTCCTGTTTGTTTATTTGTGTGTTTATTTGCTGTATTATTTTCTCTTCCTCCTTTATTTCCTGTATTTTCTTTTCCTTCTCTCCTTCCTGTTTGTTTATTTGTGTGTTTATTTGGTGCAGTCTTGTAGCATCATAATCAGTCTTTAGTTCACTATTATCATTATCTTTGCTATCATTCAGTCTTGTAGCATCATAATCAGTCTTTAGTTCCCTATTATTATTATCTTTTTCTGTGTATTGGTTGGGTGTTTTAGAGAGGAGTAGTTCCGTGTATTTCCCGGTCTTGTATTTGTGAGCATAACTGGCCACTTGGTCCAAAAACCCTTGGTCAATAATATTCCTTCTCTCTGTTTCCACTTGATGACTCTTGGTGATTGCTTCTTCTTCTTCTTCTGTCCCCCTATTCATCCTCCCCCCCTCCTCCTCCTCCTCCTCCTCCTCCTCCTCCTCCTTCTCCATCATTCTCTCCGTCATTTCCCTGTCTTTGGATTTGTCGTTGTTATTCATCGTTGCATTCACTCCACCGCCACCGCCTAAAAGAATATTTGTACTGTTGATGTTGCTCTCAGCTTGCATGCATCTTTTTGTCTCTCGCAATTCCTCTTGGTCTCTCTCTCCCGTCCTGTGCAATACATGGGTGAATCGTTGCTGTGTCGCCACCTTGGGTTTTGTCCCCACACTCAACACTTTGAAGGCATCTCGTTTCATCGCCTTTCCGACGTAGAACGAGAACACCTGCTGTGGGTCGAGGAAACTGAGCGACTTAGGAGTGTTGTCGTCCCTCTGGTGGTGGGTAGGTGAATAGGATGTAGGTATAGTGAGTAGTTTCATATCATTATTACCTACTTCATCACCATCAATGTTGACTGTATTCTGGCTTTGCGATGACTTGTGTGTGGTCATATAAGCCTTTTTTCTATTAGTCAAAGCTATAGGCAGTTTCCTCAATAGCCAAGGTTGTTGTTGTTGTTGTTGTTGTTGTGTTGTAACGTCACACACAGGTTCCATAGTCAGTAATTTTAACCTCCGATTTTCAACCGTATTTTCCAGTAATTTTAACCTCCTATCTTCAACCGTATTTTCCAGTAATTTTAACCTCCTATCTTCAACCGTATTTTCCAGTAATTTTAACCTCCTATCTTCAACCGTATTTTCCAGTAATTTTAACCTCCGATTTTCAACCACATTTTTCAGCCTTGCGTCATTAGTTGAAGTTTTGTCACTTTCACTTCTGCTGGTGTCATTTCCAGTGAGGGGTTTTATTTTAACTCTTATAGGGATGGATTTAAGAAGGAGTGGCTGATCATCCCATTTCTTACCTTGGTTTGTGTCATTTGTGTTATTTTTTATTGTCACTGTCTTCTTTTTTCTGTTGCTATCTTTATTATCATTCCTTTCTCTCCTTTCTTCCTCTCTTTTATTTTCGTTTATTCGTCCTCTTCTCTCTCCATCATTCCTTTCTCTCCTTTCCTCCTCTTTTATTCCTCCTTTTTTATATTTCTTCATTTCTTTGTTCATATTAATATTCTTGTTGACTTTTCCTTCATGACTCAGATCCGAGACATGAAGTGAGTCACCCAGAGTCACATCATCCAGAGTATTGTCACCCGCTGCGAATACTGACTCATCCATCGCCGACTCATCAACTGCTGACTCATCCGCCGCTGACTCATCCGCCGCTGACTCATCCACCACCGACTCATCCACCGTCGACTCATCCACCAGATCTGATATATTCAACCACCTACAGCTGCCCTCGGATATTTTTCTCAGCGATTTTGTTGTTTTTGTTGTGTTGTGTTGTTGTTTTGTTGGTGTTGTGTTGCATCGTTGTTGTGTTGTTGTTGTTGTTGTGTTGCATTGTTGTTGTTTTGTTGTTGTGTTGCATTGTTGTTGTTGTTTTGTTGTTGTTGTTGTGGTGTGTGTGTGAGGTAATCGCAGCAGTTGGTATACATTGGGTTCGTGGTTGTGGTCGGTTGTCTCAATACAAGGCAAACCATTACTCACATTCTGCCCAGATGTTTGGTTGTAATAATGTTGTTGTTTTTGTTGTTGTTGTTCCTCAAGCTGTCTGGCTGAGAGATGTTGTTGTTGTTGTTGTTGTCTGGCCGAGCGATGTTGTTGTTGTCTGGCCGAGAGTTGTTGTTGTTGTTGTCTGGCTGAGCGATGTTGTTGATGTTTTTGTTGTTGTTGTTCGTGTACTTCCACCACTCTATGTTTGGGTTTGGAACAGTGTTTATATCCAGCCTTAAATGGTTCCCAAAGTTCACTCCTATTTCTATCACTACTATCCTTATTTCCTTCACTACTATTTTCTTTACTATCCTCATTTCCTTCACTCCTGTCCTTATTTCCTTCACTTCTATCCTTATTTCCTTCACTACTATTTTCTTTACTATCCTCATTTCCCTCACTCCCATTTTCATTTCCTTCACTACTATCCTTATTTCCTTCACTCCTATTTTCTTCACTCCTATCCTCAATTCCTTGACTCTCTCTGTTATTACAAAATATATTATCTATGTCACTTTCCCTGCCTCTAATAGACTGTTGTTGTTGTTTTTGTTGTCGTTGTTGTTGTTGTTGAGGTGGTGACGTGACTGCTTCAATATCCTCGCCCCTCAAACTTTTCACAGACACACATTCTCTCTCCATATCCTCCTTGCCTTTCAAACGCTCAACTGATACATTCTCCTCGTTCAAATGGTCAACTGATACACTCTCCTCTTTTAAATGGTCAACTGATACACTCTCCTCTTTGGACACATATTTTCTGTCGACACCTTCATCCGTGGAATGGATGACGGATGCATTTTTCCCGGTGGGCGTGACATAGTTTCCATTCGTTGTATCTTCACTTGTTTTTGTGACATATTTTCCATCCGTTGTATCTTTACTTGTTATTACTTTTTTCGATTTATTGGCATTTATTCGTTTGGTTTTCCTGTCGGCTTTGCGTTGTCGACCACCAATATCAACAACGTGCTTGGAGGATGAAGGAATGGGATGGTTCTGTGACCGTGATACAACAACATGTCTGGAGGATGAAGGAATGGTATGGTTCTTTGACTGTGATAAATATTGCCATTTCAAAGCACGGACTACATCCTCTTCACTGAGCTTAATCCTCATTGCACTCGGCTCATCGGAAGAGGTGATATCGGTTGATGAGGAGACGAGGCTGAAGTTTCTATCGTCGCTCGTTATCCAGCGCACAAATTGAAAAACTTCCGGCGAGTTTGCGACCACCTTAGAGCCCAAAAAATCTGATAAACTCAAAACCTTACTGAGAGAGCGGTTGAGATCAGCCTTATATTTTTCTTCTGTTGGTGTTGGTGTTGTGTGGGGAATGTTTGTGTTTACGGAGCGTGATTTTTTTTTGTGCTTTCTGCTGCGTGTTGTGCTTTCCGAGTGGCTTCTGTGAGTGGAGGAACACTGACGTCTTTCTCTCCTCCTTGACTGGGACCTGGAGCGCATTTTTCTCCTCCTTGAACTGTGGCTGTGTTGTGTTGTTGTTTTTGTTGTTGTTGTTGTTGTTGTGCTTGAAGGAACGGATGTGCTTCTGGTTTTGCTGTTGTGTCTTGAACTGTCCTGTCTTGATGAGAAGGAAATAATGCTAACACCACTATCTGAACTCCTTCTTGCCTTTGTTGAGTGACACACGGAACGAAATAATCCTTTATGTTCACTTGGGAATAAACTTTGGTCCGCTACCGAGAGAAATGTTGATGCGTCGAAAGTGTCGCATTTCAGGGAAGATTTATCCGAGCGTACTGGAAACATTAGCGACTTTATCTTTAGTCCTAAAAACTCTCTCTTCTTAATGTGATGACTGTAGGTGGCAAGTAGAGGAAAATTATTGGTGGCTAACTGAGGCAGGATCTCTACATTCCTCACTGACGTCATGTTGATAAATAAATAGAGAAACTTTTGCAACTCATCCTGAATGCTGGTAGATAGTTTCTCAAAACCAGTAGAGTGTTGAAATTTCCTTGGTGCAACAGTCTCAGGATTTTCTTCTTCATTTGGGTTTTGATATTGTACATTCAGCTGCTCAACTTTCTGACACTGTTCTATGTAAACATCATAAAGTTTAACATGAGTTTCTGGCGGCACAGAGACAACAGAATCATTCCTTACAATTTCTGAAACCATGTCCTTTCTCTGGACTCCTGAAACCATGTCCTTTCTCTGGACTTGTGAAGAGAGAGGTACATTTACAGTTTTCCAAATATCAAAGAGTCTGTTTGCTTTATCTTTGAGGAGTGAAGGAAGGTGAGTTGGTTTAGGTATTATCTTGGCCAGTATATACACAACATGAGGATGGGTTGGTACTTCTGTTGCCACTGTTAGAGAGGTTGCTGTTAAGTCTTCCTTCCATGGGTACAAGTCACTGAGGCTGTATAATTCACCCATCCACACTAACACCTCCAAAGTTTTAGTCTCACTCAAACATTTTTTCTGTGGAAGTAGAGATAAAACGTTGATAATTTTCTCACAATAACAATAAAATCTACAAATATCTTTTCTGTGAGAGTAAAAATTAAACTTTAAAAAATCTGTATCTCCAAAATTTTAGTCTCACTCAAACATCTTTTCTGTGGAATTAAAAATTAAACTTTAATCATTTTCTCAAAATTATTAAACTGTAATACTATAATACTGTAAAGTGTAAAAATCTCAAAGCTTTAGTCTCACTCAAACATCTTTTCTGTGGAATTAAAAATTAAACTTTTAAAAATCTGTATCTCCAAAGTTTTAGTCTCACTCAAATATATTTTCTGTGGAATTAGAAATAAAACATTGATTATTTTCTCATAATAACAAAATTACTAATCAACCACCATAACATTTCAAGGGCTTTACTTTCCCTAATTTTTTTTTTTTTTGAAGAAGAAGAAGAAGATCTGAGCCTTTGGGACATACATACATACTGGTGATTTTTGGGATGTTTCTTCATCACTCCATTTGTATTGCTAAATAATAGGAATTGAGAAACAAGAGAATTTAAGAATATAACATTGTCCCTAAAAAAACATGTCTTAATTCATTAATATTCTCACCTGAGTGTGTAATGAGTTGGTAACACTGAATTTGCGAAGACAGCGAGACACACGGTCACGAACATGTAACGTCCACAACTGTATGATGAGTTGATGCCATAGTTGTCTCACCATACACCATTCATCATCACCATCACCATTATTTCCACTATTATCATCCCCAATACCACCACCACTACCATTATCACCATTATTACCATTATTACCATCACCATTATTTCCTCTATCACCACCACCACCACCATTACCATCACCATTATTTCCTCTATCATCACCACCATTACCATCATCACCACCATTACCACCACCATTATCATCACCACCACCATTATTACCACCATTATTTCCATTATCACATTGTATGGTAGTGTGGCCAAGGGTAGTTGCAATATTGTTCAGTTCTTCACAACACATCACGGATATCTGAGAAGTAAAGCAAACATTATTATTATTATTATTATTGGTGTGTGTGTGTGTGTGTGTGTGTGTGTGTGTGTGTGTGTGTGTGTGTGTGTGTGTGTGTGTGTGTGTGTGTGTGTGTGTGTGTGTGTGTGTGTATGTGTATGTGTGTGTGTGTGTGTGTGTGTGTGTGTGTGTGTGTGTGTGTGTGTGTGTGTGTGTGTGTGTGTGTACAGTTGATTTTTGTCCCTGTGTGTGTGTGTGTTGGTGGTGTTGATGTGTGTGTGTGTGTGTGTGTGTATGCGTGTGTGTGTGTGTGTGTGTGTGTGTGTGTGTGTGTGTGTGTGTGTGTGTGTGTGTGTGTGTGTGTGTGTGTGTGTGTGTGTGTACAGTTGATTTTTGTCCCTGTGTGTGTGTGTGTTGGTGGTGTTGATGTGTGTGTGTGTGTGTGTGTGTATGCGTGTGTGTGTGTGTGTGTGTGTGTGTGTGTGTGTGTGTGTGTGTGTGTGTGTGTGTGTGTGTGTGTGTGTGTGTGTGTGTGTGTGTGTGTGTGTGTACAGTTGATTTTTGTCCCTGTGTGTGTGTGTGTTGGTGGTGTTGATGTGTGTGTGTGTGTGTGTGTATAAATAAGGTGAGGATCATCTAGTGTAACACCAAATAAACTCAGATTATTTTTTTCTGAGGTTTTTGAGGTGCGGCATAAAAAAAAAAAAATAATAATAATAATGAAACTCAGCTTTTTTTTTTCTGAGTTTTTTGAGGTATGGTAAAAAAAAAAAAAACATATAAAAAACTAAAACTAAATAAATAATGAAACCGCTTATTTTTTCTGATGTGTTTTAGGTACGGTATACAAAAAATAATAATATTGGAACTCGCATATTTTTTTGGACACTCACTCACTCTCATTCACTCACACACACACTCACATATACACACACTCACACACACACACACACACACACACACTCACACTAACTCATTCCCTCCCTCCCATACACATTCACTCCCTCCCATACATTCACGCACACACACACACACTCCCTCCCATACACACTCACTCTCACACACACACACACACACACACACACACACACACACACACACACACACACACACACACACACACACACACCTGTTTGTTATTGATGAGGCGAGAAGTGCGACACAGATCAGAGATGAGCGGGCGAGCCAGACAACTTGCCGACACGACAGCCGAAGCTAACTGTATCCAACCAGACAACTCACAACGACAGTCTTCCTCGGACCTGTGTGTGTGGGAGTGAGTGAGTGTTTAATAATTATAATAATACAGTATACGGTTTATTGATTAATGGCAGCTGTTAGGCTAAATATATACATATTAAATTAGAAAAAAATTAGATAAATGCAATTTACACGAACTCTTAAAATAACAGGAACCATTAGGCTCCATTTTCAAGTTAAAGTACCATTATTTCTTATGGAAATGTACAATTTACTTTATGCAAAATTCACTTTATGCGACACAACCCTTCACCAACCTAACCTACCATTAAAAAAGAGGAGAGTGTACTAAGAAAAAAAGAACCAAACCAAAGATACAATTAATGCGTTACTAAAAAAATTAATAAACCCGTGACAACAACATTGCCTCACCTCACGGCCTCCGATTTTGAGTCCCGACCGCCATGAGGCCTTTTGTCGGGCATCTGTGGACAGTATAGGGGCGGGGCGGGTAAATACACACACGCTGGCACGAAGGTATGCATGGATCGCAGTATGCCGTCGATGGCGGAGACACAGCGACCGAGGACGGTGGGTAGGACGGCACAGGACCCCATAGCTGCTGTTTGTATTAGGGTATGTTGGTGGTGGAGTAGTGGTGTTGATAATGGTAACTCAGACATGGTGTGGAGTAGTTGGGTAGTGATCAGGGACGAGGTGTGGTCACGACTCCAGGACGACATACTGTAAATAATGTAATCTCAATGTTCCTCCCTCTCATTCACAGTAGGACGACATACTGTAAATAATGCAATCTCAATGTTCCTCCCTCTCACTCACAGTAGGACGACATACTGTAAATAATGCAATCTCAATGTTCCTCCCTCTCACTCACAGTAGGACGACATACTGTAAATAATGCAATCTCAATGTTCCTCCCTCTCACTCATTCACTCACTCTCTTTTCTCATAACATAATCATACAGAACATAACATAATCATACAGAAATACATACATATTATAGTTACTGGTATAAATATGTACATTTATACATAGATAATATAATCATACAAAAATACATACATATTATAGTAATACATAATTGCATACATACAGTACATTTATACATACATACATATAGATAAATACATACATACATACATATTAGAGTTACCGGTATACATAATTGCATACATACATTTATACATACATATACAGATACATAAATACATACATATTATAGTAATACATAATTGCATACATACATTTATACACATATACATACATACATAGATACATACAGATAATATTTTAGTTATAACTTACTTACCTATCATTACCAACCAGAGAACCAACCACACTCGCCATAAGTGATGAGTTCAAGTCACCAAGGTTATGAGTCAGTATAGCCAAGTCATCCCAGTACCCTGCCAACGCCAACGCCTTCCCTGACAACGCTAGTACATCCATCTCCTTCCCTGTCAACGTCTTCTCCTTCCCTGACAACATCTTCCCTTTTCCTGCCAACATCTTCTCCTTCCCTGCCAACATATTCTCTTTTCCTGCCAACAGTACAAATCACTGAATCAGAGAGTGGCAGAATGTATTATGAGAAAAAATATGTACATGATACAAGAGAATGAAAGTGAGGAGTTTGTAAAGAAGGTGTATGTAAGTGAAGTTGTGGGACCTGGTGTGAGAGGCAGACCACCAGTTAGATGGCAGAACAGAGTGGAAGAGTATATAAAGGAGAGTAACATGAGGGGGAGGGGAGGGCTGGACCAAGTAAGGAGGGAGTGTTGGAACAGGGAAGACTGGAGACTTTTCTGTCATAGCCATCCCCTTTGGGGGGAGTTCCCCCCTGAGTGGGGGAAACTTATTGGTATTGATAATGATGATAATATAGTGAGATAAATATACACGTATCATATATCTTACACAAACTTTTTAACACATAAATATACATGCATCCTATTATTATATCTTACACATACCTTTTAATACATATCCAGTCTTCCTGAGTGGTGGAAACTTATGAGGTTTGTATGGTGGTGGAATATCAACACCAAGACTGAGGACATCACTCGCTACTTTCCGACCCAGACTACCCACCATTTCACGGACACCATTCACCACACACCTTACATTCCTCCTTCCCAGTGATGTTGATGTTGGTGTTGGTGTTGGTAGGTCACTTATCTCGGCACTCGCTCCCTTCGCTCTCGGTCCGCACTTTGTAAACATACTTATAAATTCGTACAGTTTATTTGATAGGGTTGTGTTGCAGGATTTTTTATTCACATCACTCCTTTGCCCAGTGTAATAAAAATGGTTTGGATTATTTGCATCCATATTTAAAGCTTCTGGTGTCTTGTTGTTTTTATATTTGACGGTATTTGAAGTGGCGTGTTGAGTAGGATTAATTTTATCCGTATATAATCCTTCTGGTGTTTTGTCATTTTTATATTTGAGGGTATTTGAAGTAGTGTGTTGAGTAGAATTGAATCCTTCTGGTGTCTTGTCATTTATATATTTAATGGTGTTTGAAGTGGCGTTTTGAGAAGGATTAATTTTATCCGTATATAATCCTTCTGATGTCTTGTCGTTTATATATTTAATGGTATTTGAAGTAGTGGTGTGTTGAGTAGAATTGAATCCTTCTGGTGTCTTGTCGTTTATATATTTGAGGGTATTTGAAGTAGTGGTGTGTTGAGTCGAATACAAACCAGACTCTAACACTAACCTAACCAGATGACAAACCCACAGCAGGAACTCACACAGACCGCATCCATCTTCACGTGACAAGTAAGCATAGAGTATAGAGTGAAGATACTGACTTATCTTCCCTTTACTTACACTCTTTGTTGTTGATGTTAAACTTGCCATAATCTCACACTTCCATGTCACTATAGCTTGTAAATAAAGACCCTTAAGGTATAATCGTTGTGGTTGTTTAATCTTTGGTTGTTTTTTCTTATTGTTAATGTCGTCAAAGTTGTAATTTAATTGTTGTAACTTGTTCTGTGTGATGTTTAAGACTGTTGTGGATTTGTGGTAGGTGGTGAGGTGTGCTGGCCCGCCCCCCACGCCCCTGACCCTAATGCGCATGTGCAGTTTTGATGCGTTGATGTACAGACACTCCCACAACTTCTTTATATGGACGGATACTGATGCTGCACCACTACTACCATCACCATCACTACCACTATCACTACCACCATCAACACCAACACTATCATTACATTTCATCACCTTTTGAGATACTGCTTCACCACCACCACCACTACCACCACCAACACTACCACTACCACCACTACCACCATCACCCTCACCACCATCAACACCACCACTACCACCATCACCCTCACCACCATCAACACCACCACTACCACTACCACCACCAACACCAACACCACCACTACCACTACCACTACCACTACCACTACCACCACCACTACCACCAACACCTTTCTTCTTATACCAACATAACACACCCACATTTGTCACCTCCAGGCCGGGATAGACCAACGTGTGATCGTAGGGACATTGTGGGTTATTCCTCAATTCTGGTCTATAACAAACGGTTTCTGCGAGTGTTTGTTCGAGGGCGGTGAGTGTTTGTGTGAGTACGAGGAGAGTACAGATGGCGCTGGTGTCCCCGGCGTGCTTCTCAGCGGATAGGAGTGTGTGTACGAGTGTGTGTGTCAGGCGGAGGGTCGGTTTTACGAGGTGCATGGATTTCGGCCAAACTGAGAGCACCTGTGAAGGAATTAAAACACATATATACACACTTATAAAACACATATATATATACACTTATAAAACACATATATATATATACACTTATAAAACACATATATATATATACACTTATAAAATACATATATACACACTTCAATGTTCAATCTCACTTTAGATAAAATTAGAGAGGTTATTGAATATTTAGTCTTAATTTAAATACATTTCCAAAAGATAAAATTTGAGTTTATTGAATATTTAGTCTCAATTTAAATTCATTTCCAAAAGATAAAATTTGAGAGTTTATTGAATATTTAGATAAAACAAAATTTGAGTTTATTGAATATTCTCTTTCACTATAAATACATTTCCAAAAGATAAAATTTAATAGTTTATGAAACATTTAGTCTCAATTTAAATACCGGAGAAAAACAAACAAGGTATTACAGTATATCCTATGTAAATACAAGAGATAAAACACACCCAGAACTGTATGTGTGTGTGTGTGTGTGTGTGTGTGTGTGTGTGTGTGTGTGTGTGTGTGTGTGTGTGTGTGTGTATAAAGAGAAACAACTTACCCCAACAAATGTGTGATAAATATGTAGTATGTGTATGAGTGTGTGTATGAGTATGAGTGTGTGTATGAGTATGAGTGTGTGTGTGTGTGTATAAAGAGATATAACTTACCCCAACAAATGTGTGATAAATATGTAGTATGTGTATGAGTGTGTGTATGAGTGTGTGTGTGTGTGTATGTGTGTGTGTGTGTGTATAAAGAGAAACAACTTACCCCAACAAATGTGTGATAAATATGTAGTATGTGTATGAGTGTGTGTATGAGTGTGTGTATGAGTATGAGTGTGTGTGTGTGTGTGTAAAGAGATATAACTTACCCCAACAAATGTGTGATAAATATGTAGTATGAGTATGAGTGTGTGTATGAGTGTGTGTATGAGTATGAGTGTGTGTGTGTGTGTGTATAAAGAGATATAACTTACCCCAACAAACATGTGATAAATATGTAGTATGTGTATGAGTGTGTGTATGAGTGTGTGTATAAGTATGAGTGTGTGTGTGTGTGTGTATAAAGAGATATAACTTACCCCAACAAACATGTGATAAATATGTAGTATGAGTATGAGTGTGTGTATGAGTGTGTGTATGAGTATGAGTGTGTGTGTGTGTGTGTATAAAGAGATATAACTTACCCCAACAAACATGTGATAAATATGTAGTATGTGTATGAGTGTATGTTGGTGATCCGAGGCGTCAAGGTCGCTATTGGTTGATGTGAGTGTGTTCGTGAGTTGGTGCAGGAGGTGTACCACGGCCCGTCCCCGACCCCTCCAGTCCCCCGTGTGTGGTCCGGGGTGTGTGGCCAGTAGGGTCCATGAGGCTAGTAGCGGCCTCACCACATCACCAATCTTTAAAAAAAAAAAATAATAATAAAAAAAAAAAATCAATAAAAATAAAAAATAAAAATAATTCATGAATAAATAAATAAATAAATAAATAAATAAATAAATAAATAAAATCAATCTAAAAAAGAAAATAATAATAATAATTCATCAATCTAAAAAACTAAATATAATAATTCATCAATCTAAACAAAACAAAAATAATAATTCATCAATCTAAAAAAATAATAATAAAAAAATCATCAATTTAAAAAAAATAAAAATAATAATTCATCAATCTAAAAAAAAAAAAATTCAATCTAATAATTAAAAATCAATAATAATAATTCATCAATCTAAAGAATACTACTAATAATAATAATTCATCAATCTAAAAATATATAATAAT
>JAWZYT010000986.1:45000-75000 GCA_034508575.1 Petrolisthes manimaculis
ACACCGGATAGTGAAGATGTCACACTGGGTAGTGAAGATGTCACACCGGATAGTGAAGATGTTAATACTTATCTCTGCTAAATATAAAGGGCAATGTGACACAATATGGATAGTGAAGATGTCACACCAGATAGTGAAGATGTTCCAGGTTAACTTTATTGTTATGTAATATTCCAGGTTAACTATAAAAGTTCATAATTATACAATGTAAAGTCAGAGAAAAAACATAGAGAGAGAGAGAGAAAGAGAAATAGAGAGAGAGAGAGAGAGAAAGATAGATAGTGAGAGAAATAGAGAGAGAGAAAGATAGAGAGAGAGAGAGAGAGATACGATAATCGAGGTATAAAACTGACAATATCGTGTTGAGTGTACGACAATTCTGTGACTGCGTTTGTTTACATTTGAGACTGTGGACTTTGTGAACGATTGATAAGTGACTAATTACCAGTTAAACTCACTTATTATCATCACTACTATCACTATCACTACTATCACTATCACTACTATCACTATGGCATCATCTGAACCCAAACAGTAAGTTAATTAAAGTTTTGTTATATATGTTTATTTAGTATTTATTGAAAGAATTAATTACCGTATATTTTAGTATCATTACGTTTTGTTAAGTTTTACGTTTTTGTTAAGTTCATTTAGTATTTATTGAAAGAATTATTAACGTATTATTATTATTATTTTAGTATCATTACGTTTTGTTAAGTTTATTTAGTATTTATTGAAAGAATTATTAACGTATTATTATTATTATTTTAGTATCATTACGTTTTGTGGTATTTTTACAGTAAACCTGGGTTCAGTAAAACGTATATATTAGTATGTTTTACCACTAATTAGGACCATTCTAAGACTATTTTCTTCAATGGTGTTTCTCTCGGAAATGCCCCGTTTTCGAGATATGCCCAGTTTTCATACCCCATACAAACTTGGGGGAGAGCCTGGGAATACGGGGTTTTGGGTGGGGGAAAACTCTATCAGTGTTGTATTGGCTATATTTTGTTTTGGGAATACTGTGTTTGAGCGTCCTGTATCCATCTACGTTCCTGGTTATTTACCCGGTAACTACTTCTATTTGTTATACCGGTTTTATGCCCAGGTTAGGCCCGGTAGTTAGCCCAGGTTAGGTCCCGGTAGTCTGTCGTGGTCTAGGTTAGGTTAGGTTAGGTCAGGTTAGGTAATACTAATTCCCAAAATAACCATTTGATTTGAATATCTAGCCCAACCCAAGCCAACACGTGTTGTAACGCTGCTGTTTGGGTTATAATTGTATTTTATTGTATCGGTCTCGAAAACTTTGTTATTTCGCTTTTATTTCCGGTTTCAAGTGTTTATTTAAGACAATTATATATTATAAAGGCAACGCCATAGTGTACAGCGTGTTTCCCCCCACTCAAAACCCAAGATTCCCAGGCTCTCCCCCAAGTTTGTATGGGGTATGAAAACTGGGCATATCTCGAAAACGGGGCATTTCCGAGAGAAACGCCATTGAAGAAAATAGTCTTAGAATGGTCCTAATTAGTGGTAAAACATACTAATATATACGTTTTACTGAACCCAGGTTTACTGTAAATTTAACCTACCCGTTTTGTTAAGTTTATTTGATATTTATTGAAAGAATAATTAACGTATATTTTACTATCAATACCCACCATTTTTTCTTTAAGTAATGAGTGAATTATAATCAGTATTTAATCATGTCTAATTGTATGTATTTTTATTGACAGTGAAATATTTGCGCATTCTTTTAAATTAACGTTAGGGCTAAATTAACGGTATTTCTTCATAAAAGGTCCACGTGGCAAACCTTTCTAATTTGTGTATATTTAACAAGGGAACAATGTAATATATTTACACACACACACACGTACACACACACACACACACAGATTGAGAGAGAGAGTGAGAGAGAGACAATGTAATATAGACACACACACAAAGACACAGAGAGAGAGAGAGAGAGAGAGAGAGAGAGAGAGAGAGAGAGAGAGAGAGAGAGAGAGACAATGTAATATGTTCATGTGTAATGAATTTAAGAGGAGGTTACAATTATTTTTGGTATAATAGTAATATCGAAAATTTCAGTTGTCCAGAGCCTAAGTTCAGTGTTTTCCTGCCCTTGTAAAAAGTGGACAGTCCCGGTAGTCTGCCCAGGTTAGGTCCTGGTAGTCTGCCCTCTGCCCAGGTTAGGTCCCGGTAGTCTGCCCAGGTTAGGTCCCAGTAGTCTATATCTCCGACACCTCATTCCCTCCGGGAACTCCCCCCAAGGGGGTAGCCACGGCAGAAGAGTGTCCAGTTGTCCCTGTTCCAACACTCCCTCTTTACTTACCCCATCACTCTGTTGTATCATCTAACCACCTAACTCATTACATTACATATATGGATTAATCTTAACTATCCACTATGTTATACCATCTAACCATGTAACTCATTACTTTATTTTTACATTACAGATATGGCTTAATCTTGCCTAATAAGGTGAAGAATACACCAACTCCAGCCACACGTAAACTCAACCCATTAGTTGACTCAGATGATGAACTGGAGAAAGATGAACAAAGTCCACTTAATTGGGTGGAAGCATCACTTAAGGTAATATTTCATTGTTGTTATAGCAAACTTATTTATTATTGTTCACTTGTTTGTAAGATATTCTACTTCACTTAAATTAAGGTAATATTTCATTGTTGTTATAGCAAACTTATTTATTATTGTTCACTTGTTTGTAAGATATTCTACTTCACTTAAATTAAGGTAATATTTCATTGTTGTTATAGCAAACTTATTTATTATTGTTCACTTGTTTGTAAGATATTCTACTTCACTTAAATTAAGGTAATATTTCATAGTTGTTATAGCAAACTTATTTATTTACAAAGTCCACTTAATTGGGTAGAAGCGTCACTTAAGGGAATATTTTATAGTTATTATAGGAAACTTATTTATTTACAGTACTTGTTCACTTGTTTGTAAGATTTTCTAGAGCTGCATTAATAATTATAATATACAGTAACATACGAGGAGAAAGTAATAAATACTATACTATTAAAATATATCAAAATACTGCCAGATTTTCTCATGTACAAATACATTTCAAAGTGTCCCTATAGGAAGCATAGAATAGATATATGTCACCTGTACACACAATGTCTCATTACCGGTATACAATATGCTCAGTGAAGGGTCTTGTATTAAGTGTGTATGTTTTAGTTGTCCATAACTGTACAGTCAGCTAAAAAAACATTGGATCTCCCTTATAGATAACTACAGTATAGTTAATTTAAATGTACTGTACTGTAAAAGTGATTCCAATACTTTTTTATCCGACTGTACACTCTCCTCTCTTTTTATTTAAGGTTAGGTTGGTGAAGGGGTCACATAAAGTAAATTGTATATTTACATAAGAAATAATGGTACTTTAACTTGAAAATGGAGCCTCCTTGTTCCTGTTATTTTAAGAGTTCATGGAAATTGCATTTATTTAATTTTTTTCATGATACGCACTATTTCAAATTTGCATTATTTAAACTGACATTCATTATTTCGTTATGTTACAGAAATCAGCAGGAAACTCTGGTCAACAAAGCCTACAGAAACGACTGCTGAGGGAGGCACTACAGGAGGATGCTTCCATCTTCCAATATGATGAAGTGTATGATGAAATGAAGGCAGCCAATACAACACAAACAACAGCCAATAAGAACAAGGCAAATCTCAAGGTATGTACCGGTACTGTACTAACTTACTCTCATTGATAGCTTTATAATTATTATACATATACACTCTCCTCTTATTTTATGGTAGGTTAGGTTGGTGAAGGGGTAGCATAGAGTAAATTGTACATTTCTATAAGAAATAATGGTACTTTAACTTGAAAATGGAGCCTCCTTGTTCCTGTTATTTTAAGAGTTCGTGTAAATTGCATTTGTTTAATTTTTTTTCATGATACGCACTATTTCAAAATCCAAGTAAGGAGGGAGTGTTGGAACAGAGTGGAAGAGTATGTAAAGGAAAGTAACATGAGGGACAGAGGAGGGTTTGAACAAGTAAGGAGGGAGTGTTGGAACAGGGAAAACTGGAGACACTTCTGCCGTGGCCACACCCTTGGAGGGAACGAGGCATCAGAGCTATAGATAGATAGATAGATAGATAGATAGATAGAACTTAACTTGACCCCAGGAGCTTGGGGCTGTTCAGTCAGACAGCTTGAGGAACTTTAACAATAACAACTTAACTCATTATTTATTTCATTGCTTTACAGCCCAAGTATATACCAAACATACTCAAACAAGCGGAAAAGCGCAAACTGGAGAGCGAACGTAGGATGGAACGGAAGGTGCACAAAGAACGAGAGGCCGAAGGGGATGAATTTGCCGATAAAGAATCCTTTGTAACTTCATCATACCTTAAAAAGATGGAAGAACTGAAACAAGCAGAGAGAGAAGCTAAAATGGAAGAATTAATGGAAGGTAAAGACATTATTTTGATTTGTTGGTGTATCTGTAGACTATATTCCATCTATAATATATTATTAATTTTATCACAGTTATATCCTTTTTAAGACAGAGGTTAGTTAATCATTTAAACTGGAAGAATTAATGGAAGGTAAAGGAATTATTTAATTTGTTTGTATGTCATCCATAAAATATTATTCATTATATCACAGTTATATCCTTTTAAGACATGATCAGTTAATTACTTAGTTAGTTTGTGTGTATGGTAATGAATAACACACACACACACACATAATGCTTTTAACACATAGTAAATCAATGTGTGTGTGTATGTTATTCATTACCATACACACACACACACACACAAACACACATACACACACACACACACACACACACACACACACACACACACACACACACACACACACACACACACACACACACACACACACACACACACACACACACACACACACATACACACACACAAACACACACACACACACACACACACACACACACACACACACACACACACACACACACACACACACACACACACACACATACACACACACACACACACACACACACACACACACACACTACTTTATTTTCTTTTTGTGAAATGTTTTGGTATGGAAATGAAAGATAAATTGTGCTTTGATAAACAGGCTGCTTTCCATTTATTTATATATTTATTTATTTATTCTTCAGAAGTTGGGGTGTGTGTTAACATAAACAATGAAAAGGAAAAAAGACAGGAAAGAATTAACAAGATATTTACAAAAAGGACAGTTGGAGAAAAATTAGAACAGGCCCGACAAAGAAAGGCCGAAAGGGATGCTTACCCAGGCTCTCAAACTAAATGATATACTCACTATGTATTAAAAGGATTATGTGTGTGTGTGTGTGTGTGTTGGTGTGTGTGTGTGTGTTTGTGTTATTCATTACAATACACACACACATTGATTTACTATGTGTTAAAAGCATTGTGTGTGTGTGTGTGTGTATGTGTGTGTGTGTGTTATTCAGTACCACACACACACACACATTGATTTACTATGTGTTAAAAGCATTGTGTGTGTGTGTGTGTGTATGTGTGTGTGTGTGTTATTCAGTACCACACACACACACACATTGATTTACTATGTGTTAAAAGCATTATGTTTGTGTTGGTGTGTGTGTGTGTGTGTGTGTTATTCATTACCATACACACACACATTGATTTACAATGTGTTAAAAGGATTATGTGTTTATATATGTGTGTGTGTGTGAAAATGACATTGTTGTGTGTGTGTGTGTGTGTGTGTGTTATTCATTACCATACAGTATATTATTATACAAACTAAATGATTTACTCACTATGTATTAAAAGGATAATATTTTTGTGTGTGTGTTATTCATTACCATACAGTATATACAAACTAATTAAACCCTGTGTTAAAAGGATATAATTATGTAATAAATATATTCATAAATATATTCATAAACAGGCTGCTTTCCATATATTTATATATTTATATATTTATTTATTTATTCATTAGGGTGTGTGTGTATATGTATGTATATATGTAGTGTGTGTGTGCACAATTACCCCCCCACACACACACATACACACTACATTCACCAACCTACACACACACACACACACACACACACACACACGAAAAAATAAATAAATAGATATAAATTGGGGTGTGTTGTAACGCTGTAAACAATAATTTCCGTTTTTTCCCCACAGAGAAAGTTGATGTGGTGAAACACAAAAACTTCAGTGTGTTCTACAACCACCTGTTCCAGCAGAGAATTGGAACCATCAAGGAAGAACCCAAGAGCGATGACGACGACGATAATAACGATGATGATGATGATGAAACTGCAGGAGGAAATACACAAGAGAAGAAGAAAGACGAGGCAGGAAAAAGACCCAAAAACTACCGTACCCAGAGAGACCTGAGTGAATCCCCGGAGAGGCAGCACGGAGAACCTAAAGCTAAAAAGAGAAGGAGTATTGACATTAAACATCATCACTCCTCAAGTTCAGACTCGGAGAAGGAAGAAGGAGGGAAAGGAGAGACATATAGAGACAGACGGGAAAAGTACAGGGCCTTGGAAGAGAGGAAGAGAGATGATGAGAGGAGTAAGGAGAAATATAGAGGTAGGGACAGAGGAAGGGACAGAGGAAGGGACAGAGATTGGGATAAAAGTCGGGACAGAGTCAGGGATAGAAGTAGGGAGAGAGACAATGGCAGAGGGAGAGATAGAGGCAGGGATAGAAGCCAAGAGAGAGGCAGGGACAGAGGTAGAGACAGAAGCAGAGAGAGGAGAGGGAGAAGCAGGGACAGAGAGAGGGTCAGGGGCAGGGACAGCGAGAGGGAACGAGACAGAGGGAGGGAGCGAGAAAGATCCGAGGACCGACGCAAAGATTCAGACGAACGGGAGAAGAGCCGTAACAGAGAGAGGAGCCAAAGGAGCAAGTCAAAGGAAGCCATCGGTAAATCTAAACAAAACAGCCGCTCCAGAAGCCAAGAGGAAGTCAAGATAAAAGAGGAACCTCAATCACCAGCAAATGTAAACAATTCACCTAAAGCTTCCTCAGATGACGACAACAGGAAAGACAAACACACAGAAAGGAATAAAACAAATGAAAATAGAGACACACTGAAGATAAAGAAAGAGAAAGAAGCAAAGGTGAAGAAGGAAGAGGAAAAAGATGAAAAGGAAAAAAGACAGGAAAGAATTCAAAAGATATTTACAAAGAGAACTGTAGGTGAGAAATTTGAACAAGCCCTACAAAGATATTTTATAAGAAAAGCCGAAAGGGATGCTGAGTAATGTGTTCCCATGTTCTCTGTTCATTAAGGGAGAAGTTCAATGTTGGTAATTCTGGAGCAACTGAATCCTCCAAACTATTCCAAGCAACAGAACACCCATTATTTTTGTACATCTGGTCCTATTTCCTGGCATACTTTGGAGGAATCAAGGCACTCCAATGTACCATAAAGAAACTCTCCCCTTAATAACCCTGTGATTGTTTATGGAAATTGAAGCTTGTAATTCCTCCTACCCATACCATGAAACAAGCTGCTTCAATATTGGTGTGTGTTTCATGAAGCGTGTAATTCCTCCTACCTATGTCATGAAACAAACTGCTTCAATATTGGTGTGTGTTTCATGAAGCTTGTAATTCCTCCTACTCATACCATGAAACAAGCTGCTTCAATATTGGTGTGTGTTTCATGAAGCTTGTAATCCCTCCTACCTATGTCATGAAACAAGCTGCTTCAATATTGGTGTGTGTTTCATGAAGCTTGTAATTCCTCCTACTCATACCATGAAACAAGCTGCTTCAATATTGGTGTGTGTTTCATGAAGCTTGTAATCCCTCCTACCTATGTCATGAAACAAGCTGCTTCAATATTGGTGTGTGTTTCGTGACAATATTTGAAGGACTCATTAACCTTCAATTTTCGACTGCATCACAGCGTCTCTTAAATAATTAATGCATTGAAAAAGTTGTGTAGGTTTATATTATTTTATTTTATTTGTGAAGGAATAGGGGGACAGGTTTTGGGGGGTGCGGGAGTAAGGGGACAGGCTTGGGGGGGGGGGGGTTAGGAGGGTGCTGGAGTAGGTTACAGGCTTTCTACCCACCCTAAACCTGTTCCCCTATTCCCGCACCCCCCAGTCTCCCCCCCCCCAGTCTCCCCCCCAAGCCTGTCCCCTACTCCCGCACCCCCTTAAATATACCCAATATCAGGTATTTTAGGATCTTTTTGAGGTAAGTTTCAAGGTATAGGAATTTATAAGGGAATTTATAGTCTGTTCAAAATTTGTGTACCACTATAGCCTCTAGCTATCTAGCTATTTCTATCTGTTTATCTATTGCTATTTCTATCTATCTAACTACAGTATCTCTATTTATATATCTATCTACCTACTATCGCTCAATCTATCTATCTATTTCTATCTGTCTAAGCATAAGAGGCCAAAAGGAACACAAGTTTTGAACAGAGTATAGCACTACCTATTATCTAGCTATTTTTTTTAAATAAAAGCTTGTTGCTATCCACACCTATTATAATTATCATTGTATACCGTTATAATCATCATAATTATAATCTCCCTTCATATATATATAATTGAGTAATTAAATAAAAGCTTGCTACCCAAACCTATTATTATTATTATCATCTCCATACATGTATTATTATAATATAGCAACACACACACACACACCTATATGGAAGGAGCTTGTTACTTGGCGAAATTTTGCTAAGTATGTTGCTCTGTGATGTTGTGTGTTTGTGTGTATGTCTGTAGCTTGGCGGTCTACAGGTCGCAATTCTTGTCCCATTTTGCTGAAATTATCACCGCAGGTAGGCATCAACATTTCTAGGTCACCTATTATTTTTCAAGGTCAAAATTATAAAAAAAAAAAAATGAAAATTGATAAAACCTGTGCAGGGTTCGAACCAACGCCGGCAATGGTGAGTGAGGAAAGGGAAGCTCTTACACTCGTAGTTTTAAAAAAATTGAGGTCCCTTACTGGAGCTCTATGAACCCTCCAAATAATCCAGGCCACAGAACCCTTCATTGTTTTGAATTGGGAATCTGTTGCCTGGAGTAGTTTGGAGGGTTCATAGAGCTCCAGTAATGATATATATGACAACACCCCTACACTACTATATGTGTTATGTCCATACAAGTTAATTAATTAAACTTTAAAAGACAGAGACAGACACCTGCTGACTGGCACACTCACACTCAACCGTCTCAACGTGACTCAATCCTTGACGTTGTCAGCGTTCATCTACACAACACACTACTAATATATATATATATATATATATATATATATATATATATATATATATATATATATATATATATATATTAGTAGTGTGTTGTGTAGATTTGGTAATGAAAAGTGCAGTCTGGTAATAAAAATTGAGGAGTTTGGTAATGAGAGCGAATTTTAATTTGGCAACCCCAGCTCAAACCCCATCACGTGTATGACATGTATATATAAACTCATAGAGAGTTGTGCTGCGTATAGCTACCATAATAATGATACTTGTACCATAATTCAGCGTCTACGTACCATGTACCATTCATTGCGTACCATGTACCATAGTTTTGAGACATTTTATTTTCTCGTTCACAGCCTAATAGATCTGCTGGCCTTATCAGAGTCACATGTCAAGGGACCTCGATTACCGAAAGAGATTAAAAACTCCGTGTGTAGCTTATAGGAAACACATTGCTTTATTATGTAAGCTATAGAGTTATTTGTTTCATAGCATAGTTTGGAGGACTAAGAAACTATAAATTTGCCGACTTCATCACAGGGTGGACCTAAAGGATCGGGTTGCTAAAATTTCCCAAGGTTGTGGAATTTTCCCCAATTTTATTACCCCAGACATTGGCTACACTGGTTTGTAGATGCTCACAGACCATGGAGGTATAATCTAAGAGGAGGCGGCATGACGTCACAGAAGTGAAGCCAGTTTTCTATTGGTCGGCTGTCCTCCCTACCCCCCATTGACTCAAAACAAACATCAGCTGATCACGTCGGACCATCAATTTCACCAACATTCTTTGCCATTTTTTAAGATAATGCTGGCGTGTTCAGCATATGGGTGTACCCAGAGAGACAGGATTCTTTATACTACATTTCATATGTATGTTAAGAAAGTCATATAGAAAAATATACGACAGAAATTGACAAATCAACGAAGTGAATTTCATCACCTGCCTCGCACACCGCGACACGTACCCATGTCCTGTAGAATATTAATACTGTTCACACAAAAACAGTAAAGCCAAGGCTATTATAGTGTTGTGATATTAACTATTAATGTATAACCTGACGTATATATAGCATTGACAGAGTTATAAAAGATAAACTGGCTCCATGGGGGGACCTATTTGTGCCTAAGTTAGGGTTGGTCTGAAGGATACCTCGAGTGTTGAGAGATTGTATTATGAATGTTTTAGCATATGTCATAATGTTTTAAAGATATTTAATTTATAATTGTGTTTACTATGTAGACTATTTGGTTGTTGAGAATTTAGGTGTAAGTTAAAAAAAACTGTAGTCTAAGTTAAGCCAATGTGCGGAAAAAGTTTTTATAATTGTGAAATTACTGCCTGGGACTGATGAGTAAAATTAATGTTTCTGTGTAAATCAGAGTGAACTGAAACTGAGGAAATGATGACACACTTTATGCAGTAACATGCAGCCATCATTGTAAGATTCCATGTGGCTTATAAGTGGTAAAATATGTTTGATACAAGACAACACACCTGAGTGTCAACTCAATTACATGACAGTTCTGGGTGTTACACTACACATCTCTTCACTACACATCACATATCTCTAGTAGGCCTACCATATACACATCTTCACTACCCTATTCACATCTTCAGTACACTATACACTTCTTCACTACACACACATCTCCATTACCTTAATTATACACATCATCACAACACACCACACCTTCACTACCTTATTACATATCTTCACTACATTATACACATCTTCACTACACTATGTAGGCTACATTTTCACTGCAGATCACACATCTTCACAGCACACTGAGGTGGCTACAACACAAGGAAATTTAAGTGAAAAAAGATGTAGTTTGTTGACAGGCAGACAGTAAAATATTATTACTATCTGCTTGTCAACAAACTATAACTTTTGCTCACTTTCCTTCCTGTTGTAGGTATCTCACAAGTAGCGAGGCATATCAGATTCACGTGTGGTCATCTGTACTTGTTGTTATTTCTCTGTAACGTTATAATACGGTCTGTGGGTTGGTGTGTAAGCTATCACCTTCTCTTTTACTATACTTTTTGCATAAAATAAACTATTCATTCATTAATCAATTCATTCTTTCATTCATACTCCTAGGAAAAGTTTGCGAGAAGAGGTAATGCTCTAGCTGGAAACAGCGATATTTAATGGGTTTATGTACTTTAGATAATATACAGAATTGGATAATTTTATGTAGTTATCATATATGGAACAAATTCAAGTCTCTTTCTGGCTATGATTATAGGATATATGAGAAAATAAGACCATAATTATAATGGGAGTAAAGCGGGCGAGGCAATGTTTTGAGTCAATGGGGGGGAGGGGGGTAATAGGCTCCGCCCCTTGCTTCACTTTGGGTGTACAGGACGAGCGGCTCATGCCGCCTCCTCTTAGATTATACCTCCATGGTATTTGGTCAGTTCTCGTCACTGAAACCAAGCGCTCCCAAGACGGTCTTGGTACCCCAATCCTCCGCTTGGACCACCAGATGACGTCTATAGTGTCAGCGGGGGAAGGATTGGGGAGGTTGGGGATTTTGAGGGAAGAATATATATCTATCGTTTTTTTTTTTCTTTAATAATGGATGTACATAATAAACTAGTTTATAATTAGTTGAGTATTCTGTTACCGATACCGTATAGTATACGAATAGACTGTGTTCCTACTTAGATTTTTTTTACTTGATTTAAGACACTGATCGAACCCCCGTTAAAGTAATTCTGTGTTGCTTAGTGCTTACACACGTGGCTGGGGTTCAGGCTACATTACCTATCCAGTGTGTGATATATAGCTTGTTGGTTCCTGTGATCAACCTGTGGTCTGGGTGGTGGCAGCGTTACTGACGAGGAACTGGACTTGCCTTTGTATGATTTTTTTTTATGGTATTCGCAAGGCAAGTTCAGTACTCAGTCCTTTTTTTTCCAGACCGGGTTGCTCCAGTATAAGGATAGAGTATCATACACTGGTGTGTCATTTTTTTTTATTGTAAAAAGCGGTGGGATTCAAACCACTGGTAGCCTACCTCAAAATTCTTGAGCATTACATTTTGACTTCTCTGAAGGCTGCCTCCGCTACAGGGGTCAAGTTGAGCTTCTTGTGGGAAGCCTTCAGTAGGTGGTGGAGTGGAGCGAGGTCAGGGGTGAGGGATAATGAGTCCTGAGGCAGCATGGTGGGTCTCGTCGGTCACTCGGGAATCTTTGGGAGCTCAGTGTTGTTGTTGTCAGGGGAATTTTACAGAATACCCAAGATTGCCGCACCAAAAATTCCATGATCAACATAACATAATGTGTAATGCACAATTATAATAGTATATATTTAAAAATATGCTTAAGAAAACATAACACTCACTTATGAAGTTAAGACTAAAGAAAAACAATGCTACGTGACTGTGATGTTGAGAAGTATGTTAATCTTAATTCCCCCATAATTTATAGAGTTGTCGTATCATTCCTCCTCTTTCTACCTTTGATAACAATGTCCACCTCTCACCTCTGACATCCTTAATTGGACAGTTCCCAGCTATGGTATGGAACAACTGTCTGGAACCGACTATATAGGTCTCCATCTACTCGTAGCACTATACATCAGCAGTAAGTGGCAGGCCCAGGGGCTTAATTGCTGCCCCTGGGCCTGCCACTTGATGTGGTTTGTCGACACTTGCTGAACCATAATGTTTTGGAGGAGCTTCTGGTACGCCACCCTCGTTTTGGTGGATTTAAGTAGGTCATAATGTAATTATTTGTCTGAACTTGTACTTCATTATTCTATGTTTTCAAGATGTGTGAGTGTGTGTGTGTAGTAATTTGATTCTCATGGGTTCTGTCTACTTGTACGTATAGTTACATGCCTCTTGATTGACGCTACGGCGCAATTAATTTAAAAACAATATCTATACATCCTACTTTTCATGCGTTCTGTTCCTGTCCATCCCATGGTCACCAAAACTCCCCGGCTAATTTCGTCTCTCAGTAGCCAGTAGCCACAAAATATAATCATATATAAGTATGAATTAGTGAAGGGAAAGTTATTATATAATAGTAGCTTAGTAGGGTTAGGATAGGTGAAGGATAAGTGAGAGGAGGTGAATATCAAGATCCCAAGGTTGAGTCTAAAATCTCAAGATCTTGGGAAAAATTCCAAGCACTGGCATTACTTCTTTAACAAAAATGGTGAGATAAACTGGCGGTAATAGTTCACCGCCATACAGAACTCCTAAAGACACAAAATAAATTAGTTTCCAGGCGGTAATAGGAAAGAGAAACTATACGTACGGCCTCTACCTTCTGTAGGAGAGATGTGATGCCCTTAGGGATTGATAAAAAAGGATAAACTAAAGGGATTTAATGAGATAAAATATAATATAAAGGGAAAATTGTGATATTGAAGAGTAGAGGGGGAAAGACGCCACCGTGATCTGGTAACACTGACGTCCATGTAAACTTGAAAATGGCGTCCATGAGCAGCAAGACTGGTGAGTAAATCCAGGGAAAAATGGTTTGTTTTTTCTTGTTTACAGTGTTTGGTGGCATGATAGGAGTTTATATTGTTTACAACGAATTAATAGAGACTTTGTTTAATCACCATAGGGGGTTAATTAAGGTTAAATAAGGGTTAAAATGGGTAATATAAGGTAATTTTAAATGGAGGTCTTGTTTCGTTTCCAGGGATGGTAAATAAAATGTTAATAATTGTTTTTTGTTGTTTACAGAGTTTGGTGGCATGTTACGAGTTTATATTGTTTACATGGAGTTAATAGACGCTTTGTTTAATCACCATAGGGGCTTAATTAAGGTTAAATAAGGGTTAAAATAGGTAAAATAAGGGTTTAACATGGGTAATAAATATATGGCAATTTTATACGGAGGTTGTATATCGTGTAAATGTAAATGTAAATAAATTAGTAAATATAACCTGTTGTAAATACCATAAGGGTTATAATGTAAATATAACATGTGGTCAATAAGGGTTAAAATGGGTTAATAATTAGAAATCTTGTTGTATGTGTGTGTGTGTGTGTGTTCCTCCTTTGTCAATCTCTTATCTCGTACTTATTGATTTGTTATTTTAGTTATTTTAATTAATTTATTTATTTATTTTACAGCAAATGTATTTGTATAAATATTAAATAAATTATTATTATAATTTCACGAGATAATAAATAGGTAAATACGTGTTTATAAGATAATTAAATTTATCATGTATTTATATCACATATAATTAACAAATTTGTAAGATAGTTTATTGCTAATGATATAATTATATATTTTTTTAATTTTTTGGTTATATTTTTATTCTATTACAATTTTTTTTTACACACTTAAATTAATTTATAATATTCTAAGATAATTTTCTTCTATGGCATTTCCAAGATTGGTCAATATTTAAATGGGGCATTTTGAAATTAACTTAACCTTACTTAACCTAACCTTAACATAATCTAACCTAACCTAACCTTACTTAACATAATCTAACCTAACCTAACTTAACCTTACACAACCTAACATACCTTAACCTAACCTTACACAACCTTACTTAGCCTAACATAACCTAACCTTACTTCACCTAACCCTACTTAACATAATCTAACCTAACCTAACATAATCTAACTTAACCTAACCTAACCTGTGTATTTTAAGTGCATACCGTACTCTTCCCACACACACACACATAATATACTCTCTCTTTCTCTCACTCTTACACACACACAAATACTCTCCCTCTCTTATACACACACACAAATACTCTCCCTCTTTTTTTTTTTTTTTTTTTTTTTTTTTTTTTTAACATCAGTAGTTGTTTACTGTCCAAAGGAACACTATCATGTGCTACCTATTTGAAGGTCAACAAGTATATACAGTACATGGTAAAATACATATAATTGTCCTATCTTCACTATACACTACACTTCACTGCATTAATGTTTGTGTTATACAGTTCAGATAGACTGTTGGTAAATCTGGAGCAACTGATTCCTCCAAACTATTCCAAGCAACAAGATACCATTATTTTTCTTCATCTGGGTCTGTTTCCTGGCATACTTTGGAGGAGGATTTAAGGTGCTCCAATCTATCACAAGTATACTCTCCACTTAAATAGTTTCTTTTAAGTAATAAGGGACAGTGGAGTTGGCTGCAATCCCCTCCATTTATGTGCTGCCATCTTTATTACACTTTGAATGTTCGGGATACATGAAGTGAACATGTTCCTCATCCGGGATACACTCACCACAAATGTTGGCTGGTGTTGACAGGAATGGGAATGTGTACGCCTCCACTGTGTCATCACCATTTGTCACCATTCTTGTGCTACATTCTCAGTCTCTAATCACCTTCTCTCTCTCTCTTTTTCTGCATCAACTGTCCCTCTTTTCTTTTCATTTCCTTACTGCTTGCTGTCACACCTCTCTATCACCTTTTTCTGGCGCTATAGGACCTCGATGTTGCGGCGCCTAATATCCATCAATCAAATCTCTTTTTCTGCAGGTATGGCTAATGGCACCAGTAATCCGGACTATATGAACAGTTTTATGTCCTTCCTGGAGACACAAGAAGGACAACACACACAACAATCCCCCGAGAATATACAAGGTTAGTATGAATGAGGTGGATGCACACACACACACACACACACACAAGAATATACAAGGTTAGTATGAATGAGGTGGATGCACACACACACACACACAAGAATATACAAGGTTAGTATGAATGAGGTGGATGCACACACACACACACACACACAAGAATATACAAGGTTAGTATGAATGAGGTGTATACCTAATTAATGAGGTTAGTATACATAGATAGTATTGAAGGAAGGATAACACACACACACACACAAGAATATACAAGGTTAGTATACATATTTTAGTGATATGTATGAATGACTTATGGGTGAATTATTTAATGAATTTGGTGAGTAAACTATTATTATTATTAAATGACTTATGGGTGAATTATTTAATGAATTTGGTGAGTAAACTATTATTATTATTATGAAATGCTAATGGGTGAATTATTATTTGGGCATGTAGTAGATCATAATGTAAATGTTTGTGTGTGTGTGTGTGTGTTTTAATGGGTCCCGCCTGTCTTGTGATCTTATTAAATTTTGGAAGATTTTTCACAAACAATGGGTAATTTCTCCATGTGATCTGTTCTCTGTCTCTCCTGTCACGGCTACCAGAGGTCACAGATTTAAATTAGCCAAACCCTCACATATACACTGAATGTAGGCGTAGATTCTTCAGTGTTAGGTGCATTGATCACTTGAACTATCTCCCGGACAGTGTTGTTGGTGCTAATACACTCTCCTCTCTTTTTATGCGAGTTTAAAATAGTGCGTATCATGAAAAAAATTAAATAAATACAATTCACACGAACTCTTAAAATAACAGGAACAAGGAGGCTCCATTTTCAAGTTAAAGTACCATTATTTCTTATGGAAATGTACAATTTACTTTATGCAAAATTCACTTTATGTGACACAACCCTTCACCAACCTATAATGTAATAAAAAAAAAGGAGAGTGTATAATATATCCATGTCTAACACTCAGTTGCATATGGCACACAATTCCACCCATTATTTTATGTAGTTCACTATGTTTCATGTTAACTTGATGGGCTGCTGTGCCATCAATTGTGTGTGTGTATTTTGATGTGTCCCACCTGTCTTTATTTACAGATGGTGAAGAAGTGTTGGAAGAAGTGGTAGTGGAGAAGAACCCCCTTGAAGATGATGTCACCCCAACAGACCACAACCCAGATGACGACCCTCTGTCTGGCAGCCCTCCCCCTGGCAGCCCTCTCAGTGGCGGCCCGTCCCCTGGCAGCCCTCTCAGTGGCGGCCCGTCCCGAGTGAATCAAAACACGTACGAGGTAAACAATGACGACCCAGACGACCCTGAACCCATCTTGTTCAGTGACCTACAGGAGGACCCGTGTCTGGTACTGGACCAGGAGACCAGCTCAGAGGCCACCAACGGTAGTGATGCAGCAGAAGGTCAACAAACATCACGTAAGAATGTAGCACGGAGAGGACGCAAGAAAAGTGTTGGCTCCACTGTTAAGTCAGGTAGGTGATAATTAAAGGTGTGGGAGTAGGGGGACAGGCTTGGGAGAGGGTAGAAACCACTATCTATATATATATAGCTCTGACGCCTCGTTCCCTCCAGGGGGGTGGCCACGTCAGAAGTGTCTCCAGTTTTCCCTGTTCCAACACTCCTCTGACCCTTACGTTTCTCTCCTTTACATACTCTTCCACTCTATTCTGCCATCTAACTGGTGGTCTGCCTCTCACACCACGTCCCACAACTTCACTTCCATACACCTTCTTTACAAACTCTTGACCTTGCATTCTCTCTACATCCCCTACCCCCTGTGTTGATTCCCTAAACTCAGGTACAATTGCCCAAGGAAAGATTGCAACCAAATATACTGGTGTGTGTCAATGTCTGGCAGCTGCTCCAAAGTAAACACTCATATTTTATCAATGGATCACTCAGAACCTACAACCTTTGTATGGATGAATGTAAGTAGCTGAAGCCAATAACATCCATCCATAGAAAGGTTGTAGGTTGTGAGTGATCCATTGATAATATATGAGTGTTTACTTTGGAGCAGCTGCCAGACATTGACACACACCAGTAAATTTGGTTGCAATCTTTCCTTGGGCAACTGTACTTGTTAAGGGATACATTCTATTTGATTCCTGGAGATGTTTCCTTAATTTAAATATATAAAAATTGTTGTATAAGTATAGTACATTGTTTGTTGTGGGTGTGTTGGTAAATGTGGAGCAAATGATTCCTCCAAACTATTCCAAGCAACAGAACACCATTATTTTTGTTAGTACATGTGGTTGTGTGTCCTGGCATACTTACTTTGAAGGAATCAAGATGCTACAATGATTACTTTGGAGGAATCAAGTTGCCCGTTGGTGTTGTGGTTGTTACAGACGGCAGTGTTGTACCCCAGAGAGAGAGTCCTCGTGTGTGTGTGTGTGTGTGTGTATTCTAACCTATCCTAACTCAACCCAACCCTAAAGAGAAAGTCTACGTGTGTGTGTCTAACCTAACCCAACCCAACCCCAGAGAGAGAGTCCTTGTGTGTGTGTCTAGCCTAACCTATCCTAACCCAACCCCAGAGAGAGAGTCTGTGTGTGTGTGTGTGTATGTGTGTCTAACCTAACCTAGTATGTTATTGTGTGTGTGTGTGTGTCCATCTTAACCCCATATGTTGTTATTACAGAGGCCAGTATTGTACCCCAGAGAGAGAGTCCTCGCCGAGCCTCCCGCACCTCCAAGTCGGTGAAGCGCTACGGTCAGATGGACTTGGAGTCGTCGGACGTAGGAGGCGGCGACTCGGACCCTGACTCTGACTATCGCCTCAGTGACTCGGATAATGACCCTGATTTTAACCCACAGAAGAAGGTGAGTCAATGGGGAGTGACTCGGTGTGTGTGTGTGAGAGAAAGAGAGAGAGAGAGAGAGAGAGGAACCGTGTGTGTTTGGATGAGAAGCTAAAATGTATTAATATTCCGGTATTGTATATTAATATACATGTAGAGAGAATGTAAGATGAGGAGTTTGTAAAGAAGGTGTATGGAAGTGAAGTTGTGGGACCTGGTGTGGGAGGCAGACCATCAGTTAGATGGCAGAACAGAGTGGAAGAGTATGTAAAGGAGAGTAACATGAGGGACAGAGTAGGGTTTGAACAAGTAAAGAGGGAGTGTTGGAACAGGGAAAGATGGAAACTCTTCTGCCGTGGCCACCCCCTTGGGGGGAGTTCCCGGAGGGAGTGAGCTATAGATAGATAGATACTGGTATTGTATCCCCCTAAGTGTATTTCAATTGTATTTTAAATGCAACAAAAGTGAATTACTCGCCTTAATAATAATATAGTTTGTACACTTATTTAAAGGGGTGTGGGAATAGGGGACAGGCTTGAGGGGGTTTTGGGGGGTGCAGGAGTAGGGGGACAGGCTTGGGGGGATAGGGGGGTGCAGGAATAGGGGGACAGGCTTTCTACCCACCCCAAGCCTGTCCCCCTACTCCTGCACCCACCCAGTCCCACCCCACAAGCCTGTCCCCCTATTCCCGCACTCCCCCAGTCCCCCCCTCAAGCCTATCCCCCTATTCCCATGCACCCCAAGCCTGTCCCCTACTCCCACACCCCCCCAAGCCTGTCCCCTATTCCTGCACCCCCCAGTCCCCCCCAAGCCTGTCCCTTACTCCCACACACCCTCAGTCCCCCCCCAAGCCTATCCCCCTATTCCTGCACCCTCCCAGTCCCACCCCAAGCCTGTCCCCTATTCCCGCACCCTCTTAAATGTGATTGCAGTCCGTTTATAGAATTTATTTTCTGATTTTATTTTATTTTATTTCTGCTTTTCTGTATTTATTTTCTATTTTTTCAGGCAACAAACGCGAGTGACGACGAGGAAGACAAACCGCGCAGATTCCGTGGCCGAGGGAGAGGCGTCGGCGGCAACAGGGGTGAGTCCATTGAAAGGCCTCAACGTGGTAATATTTTTTTTCTTTTTTTAGTTGGTAATACTTTTTTTTTTTTTTAGTACAGTGAAAGCTCTTTTATCCGGCACCAGTGGGACCGAGAACGTTCCGGATACGAGAAATTTCCGGATACAAGAAAGTGTACTTTAAAATTACGTTACTCTATATTCACTCACAAGTTAAGTTAAAGTACAGTTAAATATCGATTTAAAATACCCCGATGTAACGGATTTCTGTAGGTACATTATTTACACATCATTACATACCTATTTATATATATATACAGTTGACTCTTAAATAAATCTGAGAAGTTCTTATACATAACGAGCGAAATTGTAATAAACATGTCACGAAATGATATCACTGTCGTCTGTGAAGTGTGTGTGTGTGTGTTGCCACCACTTCTCCCGTGCTCCTTCCCCCCGCCCCCTACCCTCAGTCTCCATTCACTCTAGCTCAAGGTCAAGGGAATATAGGCCTATCCCATGGAGGTAGAATATTAGTAATTACGAGTTAACCACCAGCTTCAACACTCAGTCATATCAGGTGGTGCATTTACAAAACAGAAGGTCATATCAAGAAGGAAGGTTTTTCTCGAACAGAGAAAGAAAGAAACACCAGAGTATGTATGGTTGATAAAATGTAAACAAACGATATCACACACTATCTCCCCCCCTTCCTCCTACCACCTCCACCACTACTACACGTCGCATGCCAACGACTCAATTCGTTAATGAGTTGTCTGCGAAAACCTTAATACAAATTGTTATATGTATTTAATATGCTTAATACATATTGTAATACTGTATTTACAGTTGTATAGTAACAGTACAATACACTTCTCTTCACTTTTAACACTCGTCACTCCCTCTTCACTCTGAGCTGGTGAGTGGGTGAGAGTTGCAGCTCATTTTTGCTATATTATCTTTTTATGAAAAAAATGCCGGATACAGGAAGTTTCCGGTTAACAGAATGCCGGATAAAGGAGCTGTTACTGTAATACTTTTTTCTTTTTTTTCCAAGGTTAGGTTATATGGAGAGAATACTGTAATTTCTCAGTCCTATTTTTTGCTAAGTGAATGGCATTGTATGTTATTCTGTTATTCTGTATGCATGTATATTTATCAACTGTTATTTTTATGTTATTGCTCTATGATTCTTGGGTGTTATTATATTACTTAATCTATGTGTGAAAGAGAGAGAGAGGAACTGTGTGTGTGTGTGTGAGAAAGAGAGAGAGAGAGAGAGAGAGAGTAACTGTGTGTGTGTGTGTCTGTGTTTGTATGTGTGTGCGAGGGTTAGAGGAACTGTGTGTGTGTGTGAGAGAGAGAGAGGAACTGTGTGTGTGTGAGGGTGAGAGGAACTGTGTAAATAATAATAATAATATACGGTTTATTGATTAATGGCAGCTGATAGGCTGAAAATATACATATTACATTTTAAATGATAATAAAATGAGGATGAATGAATGGATACATCTATAAACATTAAAGATAATAATAGATTGATTCCTGAACATAGAACTGTTTGTGTGTGTGTGTGTGAGAGGAACTGTGTGTATGTGTGTGTTAGAGAAAGAGAGGAACTGTGTGTATGTGTGTGTGTGAGAGAGAGAGAGAGAAGAACTGTGTGTGTGTGTGAGAGAGAGAGAGTGGAACTGTGTGTGTGTGTGTGTGAGAGAGAGAGAGAGGAACTGTGTGTGTGTGAGAGAGAGAGAGAGAGAGAGAGAGAGAGAGAGAGAGAGAGGAACTGTGTGTGTGTGTGTGAGAGAGAAAGGAACTGTGTGTGTGTGTGTGAGAGAGGAACTGTGTGTGTGTGTGAGAGAGAGGAACTGTGTGTGTGTGTGAGAGAGAGGAACTGTGTGTGTGTGTGTGTGTGAGAGAGGAACTGTGTGTGTGTGTGAGAGAGAGAGAGGAACTGTGTGTGTGTGTGAGAGAGAGGAACTGTGTGTGTGTGTGAGAGAGAGGAACTGTGTGTGTGTGTGAGAGAGAGAGAGGAACTGTGTGTGTGTGTGAGAGAGAGGAACTGTGTGTGTGTGTGTGTGTGAGAGAGAGGAACTGTGTGTGTGTGTGTGTGTGAGAGAGAGGAACTGTGTGTGTGTGTGAGAGAGAGAGAGTGGAACTGTGTGTGTGTGTGAGAGAGAGAGAGAGGAACTGTGTGTGTGTGTGAGAGAGAGGAACTGTGTGTGTGTGTGAGAGAGAGGAACTGTATGTGTGTGTGTGTGTGAGAGAGAGGAACTGTGTGTGTGTGTGTGTGTGTGTGTGAGAGAGAGGAACTGTGTGTATGTGTGAGAGAGAGGAACTGTGTGTGTGTGTGAGAGAGAGGAACTGTGTGTGTGTGTGTGAGAGAGAGGAACTGTGTGTGTGTGTGAGAGAGAGAGGAACTGTGTGTGTGTGTGTGTGAGAGAGAGGAACTGTGTGTGTGTGTGTGAGAGAGGAACTGTGTGTGTGTGTGAGAGAGAGGAACTGTGTGTGTGTGTGTGAGAGAGGAACTGTGTGTGTGTGTGTGTGTGTGAGAGAGGAACTGTGTGTGTGTGTGTGTGTGTGTTTCGTGGCAATATTTGAAGGACTCGTTTACCTTCGTTTGTGTTAACGTTTGTAAAGCTCTCTTGGCTGTACTTTTGCCTGGCTGTGTGTCGTAGCATCTCAAACAGCATCTCTCTCTCCCTCACTCACTCTCTCTCTCTCTCTCTCTCTCTCTCTCTCTCTCTCTCTCTCTCTCTCTCTGTCTCTGATTGTCTTTCTCTCTGTCTATCTCTGTTTATCTTTGTCTCTGTCTGTCTGTCTGTCTATATATCTATCTGTCTATCTCTATCTGTCTGTCTATCTCTATCTCTGTCTGTCTATCTCTCTCTCTGTCTGTCTATCTATCTCTCTTACTGTCTATCTATCTCTCTCTCTCTCTCTCTCTGCTTGCATATATTGAGTTAACTGATCACACCTCCCCATCTATCTGCCTATGCTTGTAAACATATGCTTGTGAATATTAACTGTGATTTAACTGTACTATCTATGCCCTACCCCCTAAGGCATGGGTCCTTCCTCAGGTCGTGGCGGCCGGGGTGTGAAGCGCACGTTAGACACCAGCACCTCCAACAACAACAACAACAACAGTAACAACAACAACAACCAAGCACCCAGCCCTCCGAAGAGACGCGGACGTCCACCGAGCTACCAACCCACCATACTACCATCCCAGAACACCAGCAGTAGTAGTAGTAGCAGTGGTAGTGGTGGTAGCAGTGGCAGTAGTGGTGGTGGTGGTGGTGGAGATTCAAAAACTACAGCAGCAACAGCAGCAATGTCGGCGGCCACACCGGCGGGTGACGAGACGACGCCCAGTGGAGCTCAAGACAATACCGTGACAAGTGTAAGTACTCGGATTATTATTTGTTACACACGCACGCACACACACATACATACATACATACAGTACACACACACACACACACACACACACACACACACACACACACACAGTTGTTATTATTATGTTACTCAAATTGTGTGTGAGGATTTGTTATTTTTTACACACCCACCACTTATTATTATTTATTATTATTATTATTTATTATTATTATTATTTATTATTATTATTATTTATTATTATTATTATTTATTATTATTATTATTTATTATTATTATTATTATTGATATTACTGTTATTATTATTATTACTATTACTATTTTTAATAATATTATTATTATTATTTTTAATAATATTATTATTATTATTAGTTGTAGAAATTTCAAATCACTCACAACAAACAGACAAAACCTTCTTACCTAGTTTATTATTATTATTATTATTATTGTTATTATTATTGTTAATATTATTGTTATTATTATTATTATTGTTATTATTATTATTATTGTTTTTATTATTATCATTATTATTATTATTGTTATTATCTTGCCTAATAATATGCTTGTATGAAGGTAGTTAGTCGTGAATTAAGGTGGTAATTATATACTTCTTTTGGTACATTGGAGTGCCTTGATTCCTCCAAAGTATGCCAGGAAACAACAACAACAACAGGATTAAATTGACAATAATAATAATAATAGTAATACTAATTGTTGTGTGGTGAATCTGCAGCCACCGATTCCTCCACAAGCAACAACAACAACAAACAACAACAATAATTTTATCATATATTTATTTATTAGCTCTGTTTCCCCTTTCTCAATGTGTGTGTGTGTGTGTGTGTGTTCACGAGTATGATGGTTATTGTGTGTGTGTGTGTGTGTGTCTTGTTTTGGTAATATGAATTATCTACTTGGCACAAAAATGAGAAAATAATATGAAAATTATCACTATTCTGAAAAATATATAGGCCTAATGATAAATAATTGATAAAAAAAAATTAATAATAATAAAAAATGCACTAATGAATAATGTGATTAATAATAATATATAATATATATATAATCTGAAACAGTGGCATTGAAAAATAATAATAATAATAATAATAATAATAATAAAAATCACGTAAACTGAAACTGTGGCATTGAAAAATAATAATGATGATAATAATAATAATAATAATAAAAAAATTCATCACTGATAAATAAACTGAAACTGTGACATTGAAAAAAATATATAAAAAATGATAAAAATAATAATAATAAAAAAGTTCATCACTAATAAATAAATAAACTGAAACTGCGACATTGAAAAAAAAAATATATAAAAATAATATAAAAAAAAAATGTATTGATAATTTGGCTGACACACACCAATTTGACTCACTGATAATTTAGCTCACACACAATTTGGCTCAGACTGACGAGAAGAACGCTCCGTCGTCCTCGAAGCTGAGCTCAGCGTACAACTATGCGGCGGGCAGAGTGCAGCAGCGGCAGACACACACTATTAAGCTGCCTGAAGGTCCACAGTTAACTACAGAACAGCTGGCTATGGTTGAGTCACAGTTCAAGGTCAGTTCAGTGCGGTTTAAGGTCAATCCAAGGTCAGTTTAAGGTCAGTTAACTATAGAACAGCTGGCTATGGTTGAGTCACAGTTTAAGGTCAGTTCAGTGCAGTTTAAGGTCAGTTTAAGGTCAAATCAAGGTCAGTTCAGTTTAAGATCAATCCAAGGTCAGTTCAGTTCAGTTTAAGGTCAAATCAAGGTTAGTTCAGTTTAGTTTAAGGTCAAATCGAGGTCAGTTTAAGGGCAATCCAAGGTCGATTCAATTCAGTTTAAGGTCAAATCAAGGTAAGGTTAGTTAAGTTTCATTTAAGGTCACTTCAAGGTCGGTCAGTCAGTCAGTCAGACCCGGGTTCGAATCCACAAGAAAACGTCTGGGATTTTCAGAGGTGAACAAGTGGGTCCAAAATTATGTTGGTCAATTATCCAGACTACCTAAGCCAACACGTCCAGAAAATACAATACACTCTCTTCTTTTTTTATTACATTATAGGTTCCTGAAGGGGTCGCATAAAGTGAATTTTGCATAAAGTAAATTGTACATTTCCATAAGAAATAATGGTACTTTAACTTGAAAATGGAGCCTCCTTGTTCGTGTTATTTTAAGAGTTCGTGTAAATTGCATTTATTTAATTTTTTTCATGATACGCACTATTTCAAATTCGCATAATTTAACCACATAAAAAGAGAGGAGAGTGTACCCCCTACATGGTTGTCAACTCACAACATAGAAGATGCCAGACCATATTCCAAGATGGTGTGAGTGACGGTGTAACTGCTCTCCCCTCATAGTGTGTGTTAAAAGAATTGTGTATGTGTGTGTGTGTTAAAAGGATAGTTCAAGGTCAGTAGTCAGTCAGTCAGTCAGTTTTGTTGACCATTAACTATCAACAATAAGGTTAGTAATTGTAGTTATAATCATAATAATAATAATAATAATCAGCGGTGGTGTCTTCTGCATATAATTATTTCCTTACACACACTCACACACTCCCTCTTTATGTATGTATGTATGTATCTATCTATCTATTTATCTATTTATCTATTACAATCTATCCATCTATCTATCTATACTCTAACATACATCCTCTCTATCTATCTATTTATTTATTACAATCTATCCATCTATCTATCTATACTCTAACATACATCCTCTCTATCTATCTATTTATTTATTACAATCTATCCATCTATACTCTAACATACACATTTTCAATCCTCCATCCTCTCTTCTTTCTTTCTTTCTTTATTTCTTTGACTGGAGAAGGGAGGATTTTTGGAGTAAACAATTCCTCCAAACTACAGTATTCCAACCAAATATTTTTTTCCCTTATTTTATTTTATTTCCTTATTTCAGTTTTTTTCTTATTTCATTTTTTTTCTTATTTCATTTTTTTTTTCTTATTTCATTTTTTTTTTTTTTTTTTTTCATTATTATTTTTCATTATTTCATTTTTTTTTTTCATTATTTCATTTTTTTTATTTTTTTTTATTTTTTTCCTTATTTCATCATTTGTTTTCATTATTTCATTTTTTTCCTTTAATTATTTTTCTTCCTTTCATTTTTTTCTTATTTCATTTTTTTTTCATTATTTCGTTTTTTTTTTTCTTTTCCTTTTTTTATAGTTTCATTTTTTTCCTATTTTTTTTCTTTCAATTTTTTTTCCTTATTTCATTTTTTTTCCTTATTTCATTTTTTTTCCTTATTTCATTTTTTTTCCTTATTTCATTTTTTTTCCTTATTATTTTTTTCCCTTTCATTATTTTCATTATTATTTTTTTTCTTTCATTTTTTTTCCTTATTTCATTATTTCCTGTCTGGCAATACTTTTGGAAGCTTTGGAGGAATTGAGGCACTCCAATGACAAGCTCCTTCCATATAGATGTATGTGTGTGTGTGTTAAAAGGATGTGTATGTGTGTGTGTTAAAAGGATGTGTATGTGTGTGTGTTAAAAGGATGTGTATGTGCGTGTGTGTTAAAAGGATAGTGTGTGTGCGTTAAAGGGATAATGTGTATGTGTGTGTGTGTGTGTGTAGTCAGAAAATTGGAGGTAAATGAGTCCTTCAAATATTGCCATGAAACACACACACACACACACACACTTAATATGGAAGGAGCTTGTTTGTTTCCTGGCATACTTTGGAGGAATCAAGGCACTCCAATGTAACAATAAAGAACTATATACCACCTTAATTATAACATGAAGTTTATCATTTTCATTCATACAGTCTCAATAATCTATGTTGCCAAATAAAAAAAATAGTCGCAACAAAATTTTTAATAATCTCGTTCTTTTTTTATATATAATTATTTTTGAGTGGAGAGTTAATTTTTTCAGAACGGAGAGTTAATTTTTGTATATAATTTTTTGGAATGGAGAGTTAATTTTTGTGTATAATGTTTTGTAGAATGGTGAGTTAATTTTTTCAGAAAGGAGAGTTAATTTTTGTATATAATATTTTGGGAGTGGAGAGTTAATTATTTTGTATATAATTTTTACGGAGCGGAGAGTTAATATTTACAGAACGTAGAGTTAATTTTTGTGTGTAATGTTTTCAGAGTTGAGAGTTAATTTTTTTGGAGCAGAGAGTTTATTTTTTGTATATACAGTGGACTCTCCAATAACGCGGTTTTGAGTAACGCGTTTTTGATTCAACGCGGTATAATATATAGGGGGGATATGATTAAATAACATTATTTGTTCGATTTAACGCGGCCACGCTCACCCGCTTACCCACACTACTTTTGGCGGGAAGCAGGGTGAGCTGCTCAGGCCCGCTTTCTGACCAAACAGACACGACTTGATCAATTCTTTAAAAGGAAGACAGATGTGGTGTCAGAGGAAGGTAACACGAGTGTGGAAGGAGAGCGAGGAGGTGTGGAGGGAGAGTGGGGTGTGGAGGGAGAGCGGAGTGAGGAAGGAGAGCGGGATGTGGAGGAAACACAGAGTGAGGAGGGAGAGCGGGGTGGGGAGGGAGAGAGGGGTAGGGAGGGAGAGCGGGGTGGGGAGGGAGAGCGGGGTGGGGAGGGAGAGAGGGGTGGGGAGGGAGAGAGGGGTAGGGAGGGAGAGAGGGGTGGGGAGGGAGAGCGGGGTGAGTAGGCAGACTGGAGTGACGAGTGTTAAATGTGAAGGAAAGTGTACCGTTACTTTACAAATATAAATAAAACGAGAATGTGGGTTTTTGTTGTTTGAGTCACCAACTACATACTTTAGTTTGACTCTACTATTCATACATTAGAGTAACAAAATCCCCAAAAGGTAGACTTTTGCATTGTCCAGGAACGCAACCCCCACTATTACCATTGTTTCCTATGCGGAAATTAAGTTTAAATAACGCGTTTTTTAATAACGCGACGTCTCCAGGAACGTAACTACCGCGTTATTGGAGAGTCCACTGTAATTATGTATATAAGAGTTAATTTTTGTATATAATGTTTTCAGAGCAGAGAGTTAATTTTTGTATATAGTTTTTCAGAGCAGAGTTATTTTTTTTGTATATAATCTTTTTAAAGCGGAGAGTTAATTTTTGTGTGTAATGTTTTCAGAGTGGAGAGTTTGTGATGGCCAAGAGAGACATGGAAATGATGGAACACCCACCCATCTGGAGAATCGATGGCAAGAGTCTATTACAGAAGTTCCAAGCCTTTGAGAAGGACGGCAAAACTCTCTACAGGAACATATCTACGGTCAGTTATATTTGTGTGTTGTGTGTGTGTCTGTCTGTCTGTTCTTCCTTCTACAGTACTCTGGTTGGACCCCCACTGCCAAAGCGCTGTATGTGGGTATATGTGTGTATGTGCCAACACTGACATATGCGTCGGAGACATGGACATGGAGTAGGGCTCATCAGTCAAGAATAGGTGCTGTGGAAATGGTTTACTTGAGAGGTGCATGTGGGGTGTCTAGGTGGGATGGAGAAAGTAATGAGAGTGTGTATAAGAGATGTGGTTTGAGTGAGAAGGCAATTGGTATTGAGTGTGGAGTGGTTGAGAGAGTGAAACGTAATACACTGAGATGGTTTGGACATGTAGAGAGAATGTAAGGTGAGGAGTTTGTAAAGAAGGTGTATGGAAGTGAAGTTGTGGGACCTGGTGTGAGAGGCAGACCACCAGTAAGATGGCACAACAGAGTGGAAGAGTATGTAAAGGAGAGTAACATGAGGGGAAGGGGAGGGCTGGACCGAGTGTGGAGGGAGTGTTTGAACAGGGAAGACTGGAGACACTTCTGCCGTGGCCACCCCCTTGGGGTGAGTTCCCGGAGGGAACGAGGCGTGTTCAGAGCTATAGATAGATAGATAGATAGTGTATGTGTATATATATATCCCGACTACATCTGACACACACACAGAAGTCCCTAAATTCTCTCTCCAATTTCCTAACTACGTCACACATACATGCACTCTTTCACACACACACACACACACACACACACACTAACTCTACTTCTTCCTCCTTCTACAGTACTCTGGTTGGACCCCCACAGCCAAGGCACTATATGTAGGTGTCCGTGTGACGTTCGTGTTCCAGTCCCGGTATGACACTGTGGTGGAACTGAAAGGTATCAAGAACGGAGAAGACGACGACCAAGACAAAGATAAACCTAAGAACAACCAGGAGACGTGAGTTGTAGGGATTTATTTAGTGTTAAGGGCGTGTGGATGTAGGGGACAGGCCTGGGGGTGTGTGGGAATAGGGGGACAGGCTTGGGGTGGGTAGAAAGCCTTTCCCCCTATTCCCGCACCCCCCTAACCCCCCAAGCCTGTCCCCCTACTCCTGCACCCCCCAAAAAACCCCCAAGCCTGTCCCCCTATTCCCACACACCCTTAAGTATTATTATTATTGTCTTTTGTTTATTTATGTATTTATTATTATCGTTTGTTTATTTATATATTTATTATTATCGTTTGTTTATTTATGTATTTATTATTGTCTTTTGTTTATTTATATATTTATTGTCTTTTGTTTATTTATATATTTATTATCGTTTGTTTATTTATATATTTATTATTATCTTTTGTTTATTTATATATTTATTATTATCATTTGTATATTTATATATTTATTATTATCGTTTGTTTATTTATATATTTATTATTATCGTTTGTTTATTTATATATTTATTATTATCTTTTGTTTATTTATATATTTATTATTATCATGTGAAAGTGTGTGTATGTGTGTATATATGTGTGGAGATGACATCCTATTCTATGCTTGTGTGTGTGTATGTATGTGTGTTGTTTCATATATCTGCAACTA
>JAWZYT010000986.1:80000-122500 GCA_034508575.1 Petrolisthes manimaculis
ATGATCACTGGATTATGGGGGTAAGTTACTCAACAAGATTTAGTAATAAGTTTGTCACAAGATTTATTAACAATCTTTATTATTTATCTAACTTAAACTTAACCTATATTCTTCATTACTCTTTTATTTATTTATTTATTTATTTATTATCGCTAATGATAATTGGATTATGGGGGTAAGTTTGTCACATGATTTAGTAACAATCTTTATTATTTAGTGTTTACATTGCTTAAACCTAACCTGATGTAACCTATATTCTTCATTACTCTTTTATTTATTTATTTATTATCACTAATGATCATTGGATTGTGGGGGTAAGTTAGTCACAATATTTATTAATAAGTTAGTCACAAGATTTATTAAAAAGTTATTCACAGTATTTATTAACAATCTTTATTATTTATTATTATTTTCTTCATTACTCTTTTATTTATTTATTTATTATCGCTAATGATCATTGGATTATGGGAGTAAGTTTGTCACAATATTTATTAATAAGTTAGTCACAAGATTTATTAACAATCTTTATTATTTATCTAACTTGAACCTAACCTAACCTAACCTAAGGAGGGAGTGTTGGAACATGGACAACTGGAGGCACTTCCTTGGTGGGAGGAGGCATCAGAGTTATAGATAGATAGATAGATAGATTGTGTGTGTATGTGTGTAGTAAATTCTGTGCTTTGGTTTCCTTACAGCTGTTCCATTTAATTATCTTATGTATGTGTATGTGTGTGTGTGTGTGTAGTATGTAGTATGTGTGTGTGTGTGTGTGTGTAGTAAATTCTGTGCTTTGGTCTCCACAACTGTTCCATTTAATCATCTTATGTGTATAGTATGTGTATGTGTGTGTATGTGTGTGTAGTACAGTATGTGTATGTGTGTGTGTGTGTGTGTGTAGTAAATTCTTGTCTTTCCTCTCTTGACAGCTGTTCCGTTCAATGTGTACAACTTGGGTAAAGGTGGACCGACTACATCAAGAACACACAACATCCACCCAAACCAACGACAAGGAACACACGTGATCTAGTATTGCAAACCACAAACCTTGATCATGGAGAGAGAGATAGAGGGAGAGAGAGAGAGGCTTTTTGTAATGTATCTAAAGCCTCAATCGTGCAAAAAGATAGAAAGAGAGAGAGAGACAGGCTTTTTTTTATGTCCCTGAAGCCTCAATTGTGCAAAGAGAGAGAGAGAGAGAGAGAGAGAGGCTTTTTGTAATGTATCTAAAGCCTCAATTGTGCAGAGAGAGAGAAAGATAGAGACAGGCTTTTTTTTATGTCCCCCTCAAGCCTCATTCGTGCAAAGAGATAGAAAGAGAGAGAGAGAGGGAGGCTTTTTGTAATGTATCTAAAGCCTCGACTGTGCAGAGAAAGAGAGAGAGAGAGACAAGTTTTTTTTTAATCCCCCTCAAGCCTCATTCGTGCAAAGAGATAGAAAGAGAGGGAGAGGCTTTTTGTAATGTATCTAAAGCCTCAATCGAGCAGAGAGAGAGAGAGATAGAGACAGGCTTTTTTTTATGTCCCTGAAGCCTCGACTGTGCAGAGAAAGAGAGAGAGAGAGAGAGACAGGCTTTTTTTAATCCCCCTCAAGCCTCATTCGTACAAAGAGATAGAAAGAGAGAGAGAGAGAGGCTTTTTGTAATGTATCTAAAGCCTCAATCGTGCAGAGAGAAAGAAAGAGAGAGAGAGAGAGGCAAGCCTTGATCATGCAAATAGAAAGAGAGAGAGAGAGAGAGGCTATTTTGAATGTCCTAACCTCATATATGGACAAATATTATGTGAATTTAGCGGGAGAAAAATGACGTGATTATAACCAGTGAAAAAAAATATGGTAACATAATTTCAATAACTAATGGAAAATAAATATGGTAATATAATTTCAACAAAAGTTATGTAAGAACACAAATGTATTCTACGTTACAATATTATGTAATCTTAACAAACAGTTGAAAATATGGTACAGTAATAGAATTTGAATAAGTTATGTATGTAAAAGCACAACTTATCTGCATTATTCATTTTCTCTTAATAATAAATATTCATGATGAAAAAAATGTATGTAGTGAATGAATGGAAATATATAAATAATGCTTTGAAAATATGAAGTGTTTGAGTAAACCATTAGATCATTAATATTAAAGGGGTGTGGGAGTTGGGGACAGGCTTGGGGTGTTAGGGGGGTGCTGGAATTAGGGGACAGGCTTGGTGGTGGGGGGGGTTAGGGGGGTGCTGGCTGGAATAGAGGGACAGGCTTGGATTAAATGGGGGGTAGGAAGCCTGTCCCCTATTCCCACACCACCCAAACCTCCCCCCTAAGCCTGTCCCCTACTCCCGCACCCCCCTAATCCCCCCCCCAAGCCTGCCCCCTAATTCCCACACCCCCTTATTTAGTGGTTACAAACTATAAATGTTGTTATAAAAAATTAAAAAGTTATTTAGTAATGATAATAAAACTGTGAATGAATAATGTTACAATGAATAATTTTTATTAATGACTCAGTGTATGTAAATGAAAAGTGATTTAGTAATTACAAGTTAAGTTCCTACACACACACACACACACACACACACACACACATTTCTACACACACACACACAAAAATTTCTACATACATACACACACACAAATTTGGCCACAAGAATTTCTATACACACACATTTCTACACACACACACACAAATTTCTACACACACACACACACACAAATTTGGCCACAAGAATTTCTATACACACACACAAATTTCTACACACACTGTACACACACACAATTTTGTTTTCAAGAATTTGCAACATATACAAACTATAATAAATAAAACTATGAAACTGCAATACAACATTATTATTATTATTATTATTATTATTATTATTATTATTATTATTTTAGTTAATCACTAAGTCAATTACTGTGTATTAAGTTTTGGTTTGAACATTTTTTTATCTATTTTTTTTATTTAATAGTTAATTATTTAATTAATTTTACATTGAAGGTAGTTTTTTATTTAATGGTTAATAATTACAGTATTTGATTAATTTTGTAATGAAGGTAATTTTTTATTTAATTTTTAATAATTGTGTGATTAATTTTGGTTTGAACATTAAAGCTATTATTTTTCTACTAATGGTTTATAATTATTTGATTAATTTTGCATTAAAGCAATTTTTGTTCTAATGAATTATATATTTTTATTATTATTATTATTATTATTATTATTATTATTATTATTATTATCATTATCATTATTATTATTATTATTATTATTATTATTATTATCACATGACGTTCACACAGTGTTGCCAGATCAAGTACAACAACATTATTTAAGTTACTATTACAATTAAAACAAGAAATAAATAAATAAATGAATAAATAAAAACACTGAACTGTCAAACTCATTATTATAGTTTCCTAAAATAAATGGGAAATTAGGGGGGGAGTAGGAGACAGGCTTGGGGGTGTGGGAGTAGGGGACAGGCTTTGGGGGGTTAGGTGGGGTGCGGGAGTAGGGGACAGGCTTGGGGGGGTTAGGGGAGGAGTAAGGGGACAGGCTTGGGGGGGGGGGTGCGAGAGTAGGGGACAGGCTTGGGGTGGGGTGGGGGGGACAGGCTTGGGAGGGGAGGGTAGAAAGCCTGTCCCCTATTCCTGCACGCCCCTAAACCCACCCCAAGCCTGTCCCCTACTCCTGCACCCCCCAGAATCCCCCCAAGCCTGTCCCCCTATTCCCACACCCCCTTAATGTAATCTATAAATAATAGTTTTTACAATAAATAAGAGACAGGGAGACAGACAGACAGACACAGAGAGAGAGACAGACAGACACAGAGAGAGAGACAGACAGACACAGAGAGAGACAGACAGACAGACACAGACAGACAGAGAGAGAGAGACGGAGACAGACAGACAGATAGACACAGAGAGAGAGACAGACAGACAGACAGACAGAGAGAGAGACAGCGAGAGAGACAGACAGACAGAGAGAGAGACGGAGACAGACACAGACAGATGGAGACAGACGGACACAGACAGAGAGAGAGTGTATTAATTGTAGAGGAGGTGTTGTATATGCCTCCATCTCCTTCCTCCTCAGTATTATTATCTGATGTGGTAATGTATATAACAAAGGAATCACTACAGATACACACACAGACAGACAAGGGAATCACTACAGAGAGAGACAGAGACAGATACAGATACAGAGAGAGAGACAGACAGAGACACAGACACGCTCACACAGAGAGAGAGAGACAGATACACACAGACGGAATGTGTAATAATAAACAGTTTAGGTAGACTGTAATAACATACACGTACACACATACATACACACGCACACACACATACTTCACATACACATAATAGTTGGAAAAAAAGGATTCGTAGCTCCACCTTGCTGGACACTGCTGCTGCCAGCCACTGAAACCAACACCAACAACGTATCCATCCAACCTCACCTCAGACCACCGATTCGGTAGCTTTTTTTTAATTTTTATTTTTTTTATTTTTATTTTTTTATTTTTTATTTTTTATTTTTTTTTAATATATATATTTTTTTATTAATTATTATCGTCGTCGTCGTCGCCGCCGCCGTCCCCACCGCCGCCGCCGCCGCTATATAACTTTTTTTTTTTAATTAATAATTTTTATTTTCTATTTTTTTTTAATAATTATTTTATTTATTTTTATTTTTAATATATAAATATATTTTTATTAATTATTATCGTCGTCGTCGTCGTCGCCGCCACCGCCGCCGCCACTGTCGCCGCCGCCCCCGCCATCGCCGCCCCCGCTGTCGCCGCCACCGCCACGCCGCCGCCGCAAATAAACTATTTTTTTTTAATAATTTTTATTTTTTATTTTTTTTTAATATCTTTTTTTTTTATTATTAATTATTACCGTCGTCGTCGCCGACGCCGTCGTCGTCGCCGACGCCGACGCCGCCGCAGCCGCCGTCCCCGCCGCTGTCGTCGCCGCCGCCGCCGCTAATTAACTTTTTTTTTTTTTAATTAATAATTTTTATTTTTTTATATTTTTTAATATTTTTTTTTTTAATTAATTATTATCGTCGTCGTCGTCGTGTCCGCCGCCGCCGCCGCCAATTTGTAGTATTTTCTTACGACTTTGTTTACAAACTTTCTTTTGTTTCTGCCCAATCCGTATCTGGACGACGAGAACACAGATTCTACGTATTTGGTCAGTTCTCGTCACTGAAACCAAGCGCTCCCAAGACGGTCTTGGTACCCTAATCCTCCGCTTGGACCACCAGATGACGTTTTTATTACATACACACACGAGTTATAATAAATCCTTCATATTTATCAAGTAACTTATCTTTTCAATATGTTAGACCTTAATAATAATAATGATAATAATAAAAGTAAGAAAAATGTCAAATAATGTATCTATATTTAATAATAATTAATTAAGGCAATTACGAATGTGTGTGAACGATGACGTCACAAAACAAACTATCAAAGAAATATTCCTTCACATCTAATAACAATAATAATAATAATAAAAGTAAGAAAAATGTCAAATAATGTATCTATATTTAATAATAATTAAGGCCATTACGAATGTCGAGGAATGATGACGTCACATGTAAACAAACATGGCAGATCTCTTGGTGAAGAAACTGACAGCCGAAGATTATAATGCTGAAAAATGTAAGTATTAATCCATTTTTATCATTATTTCAACCCTATGTGTAAATATTAAAAGCCTTATAAGTTATATTAATAAGTGTTGTAAGTAAAATACAAGTTAGTTTAATTAGGAAAGATAATTAATAATTTGTTTACGCCCACCATTTCGTATTTTTATTATTTATTTTTATTATTTTTTGATAACTAACTGAGATTATAATTTAGTTATTTTTGTCATCACTCGACTATCATTTAGTATTATTTTTATTTTTGTCATAACTGAAACAAAAATAATGTTTATATATATATGTTTGTTACTCATTATTATTATTACCCCGTAGGTGGGTATTGCCTGTTGTAATGTGGGCAATACTTACAGGGTTTTGGCGCCCCTTCGGTCCCACCCACTGACTTTCATTTCTTCAACTGTTCCCTCTTTTCTTTTTATTTCCTAACCTGTACAAACTACCGGGACCTAACCTGGGCAGACTACCGGGACCTAACCTGGGCAGACTACCGGGACCTAACCTGGGCAGACTACCGGGACCTAACCTGGGCAGACTACCGGGACCTAACCTGGGCAGACTACCGGGACCTAACCTGGGCAGACTACCGGGACCTAACCTGGGCAGACTACTACAACATATACGGGCCCCTATGTTTCTATGGGTATTGGGAATGGGGCATATCTCGAAAACGGGGCATTTGAGAAAGAAAAACCATAAAAGAAAAGTGTGTTAGAATGTTTCCAAAATAGTGGGTAATGATAGTAAAATATCTATTATACAGTAAGGTTCACTTCGGCACTAAAACCTTAAAAAATATTAATTGGTGGTACAGTATTTATTGAAAAAAATTACGTTTTGTAGCAGTGTTGCCAGATTCATTCCATCTTTATTTATTTATTTCCATAGCTTTACATTTCCATCTTTATTATTTCTATATATAGCTTTACACTTCCATCTATAGCTTTACACATGCATTTTTATTTATGTCCATAGCTTTACATTTCCATCTTTATTATTTATTTATATACCTTTACACTCCCATCTTTATTTACACTTCCATCTTTATTATTTATTTATATAGCTTTACATTCCCATCTTTATTTACACTTCCATCTTTATTATTTATTTCTATATATAGCTTTACACATCCATCTTTATTTACACATCCATCTTTATTATTATTACCATACCTTTACACATCCATCTTTATTATTATTACCATACCTTTACACACCCATCTTTATTATTATTACCATACCTTTACACATCCATCTTTATTATTATTACCATACCTTTACACATCCATCTTTATTATTATTACCATACCTTTACACACCCATCTTTATTATTATTACCATACCTTTACACACCCATCTTTATTATTATTACCATACCTTTACACATCCATCTTTATTATTATTACCATACCTTTACACACCCATCTTTATTATTATTACCATACCTTTACACATCCATCTTTATTATTATTACCATACCTTTACACATCCATCTTTATTATTATTACCATACCTTTACACATCCATCTTTATTATTATTACCATACCTTTACACATCCATCTATATTTATTTACTACTATATATACACTTTCCCATTACCACAGATGTACAAGGTCTCAGCCAGAGTAGCGTGGGTGACCTTGAACTCCGGCAGCAGCGTCAGAGAATACATCACCTCTCGGACGAAACCAACGCTCAACTCAAGAAAAATGTTTACATGAACTATATGCAATTTATAGACACAGCCAAAGAGATATCATGTACGTACAGTATATTAATGAATTTCTAGGATAGTGTATGTGTGTGTGTGTGTGTGTGTGTGTGTGTATGTGCGTGTGTGTGTGTATGTTTTTGTGGTATTGTGTGTGTGTGTGTCATTTCCAAGTATACATGAACTATATGCAATTTATAGACACGGCCAAAGAGATATCATGTACGTATCATAATAATTTCTTAGGAGTGTGTGTAATAATAATATTGTGATGTAGTATTAGGAATATAATAATAATAATAATAATAATAATAATAATAATAATAATAATAATAATAATAATAATAATAATAATAGTACTACTACTACTACTACTAACAATAATAATAATAACAACAATAATAATAATAACAACAATAATAATAATAATAATAATAATAATAATAGCAATAATAATAATAATAATGATAATAATAATAATAATAATAATAGCAATAACAATAATAATAATAATAATAATAATAATAATAATAATAATAATAATAATAATAATAATAATAATAATAATAATATTTTCTCATTCAGATTTAGAGAGTGAGATGTATCAACTTTCTCACCTCATCACTGAACAGAAGTCTCTCCTCACATCACTCTTAGAACTCTCCATTACAGGTTAGAACACACACACACACACACATATACTGTACATACATACATATACACACATACATACATATACACACACACACACACACACACACACACACACACACACACACACACACACACACACACACACACATACACACACACACACACAACTTTATTTTTGTATGCTCAGCAATTTATTCCTTCACTATCAATGATATTTGTATTTTTCATTTTTTTTTATATTGAGAAATATGTAAAGTAATAAACGCACTGGTAGGTAAAAGGCGAGAGAATTTCCCCGTACCGTTTATCCCCTACAGGAGAGAGAGGCCCCGGGAGTGCAGCACAGGAGATGATAGAAGTCAACCCACAGGAGATCAGAGACAAACGGAACCGTGAGAACAGGAAGAAACTCACAGCACTACTGGAGAAAATGGAAGGATGCTCAGTGGGTATTTGGTTGTGTGTGTTTATTAATTAGGGGGTGCGGGTGGGAGTAGGGGACAGGCTTGGGGGTTTTGGGGTGTTTGGGAGTAGGGGGGACAGGCTTGGGGGTTTTGGGAATAGGGGGGACAGACTTGGAGGGTTAGGGGGTGTGGGAGGGAGTAGGGGGGAATTAGGGTGTGTGTGAGAGTAAGGGAACAGGCTTGGAGGGGTGCTGGAATAGGGGGGAACTAGAGAAGATGTAAGGATGCTCAGTGGGTATTTGGTTGTCACCTGTTTATTAAGGGACCCTGTGATGTAGTTTAAGAGTTGGAGAAAAATAAGTCCTTCAAATATGGCCACGAAACACCACCTATAGGGAAGGAGCTTGTTTCATGCATGGTCTGGAAGAATCAGAAGTCTCCAATTTTATACACGATCACAGGGTCCTTAAGGGGATAATAATATACTTTGGGTTCATTGTAGCATCTCGATTACTCCAAAGTGTGCCAGGAAACAGGACCACATGAACAACAAAATATATAATTGTGGCCTTTATGTTGCTTGGAATACATTGGTGGAGGAATCATTTACGCCAGATTTACCACCAGAAATTCGGTGTTGGTAAATCTGGAGCAACTGAATCCTCCAAACTATTCCAAGCAACAACAGAACAGAACCATTATTTTTGTTCATGTGGTCCTGTTGTTTCCTGGCATACTTTGGAGGAATCAAGGCACTCCAATGTAACAAAAGCGAAATTCTGTTTACTAAATGTTCATGAAAATAATTCCATCACTCCTCGAGATATTTAAATATACCTGTATATATATATATATATATATATAAATGTTACATGTAATTATTATAGATGAATGTTTCTCACTGTTATATCTCTCATCTGTTATACACTCTCCTCACTTTTTATGCAAGTTTAAATTATGCAAATTTGAAATAGTGCGTATCATGAAAAAAATTAAATAAATGCAATTTAGACTGACTCTTAAAATAACAGGAACCATTAGGCTCCATTTTCAAGTTAAAGTACCATTATTTCTTATGGAAATGTACAATTTACTTTATGCAAAATTCACTTTATGTGACACAACCCTTCACCAACCTATAATGTAATAAAAAAACACCACAGTGTAGTTCTCATGTGTTATATATCTCATCTGTTATATTTCTCATCTTTCTCCTCATAAAGCAAATGGCACTTCAGGTATCAAAAGAGTACTGTACATGTACTATATAGCTCTGTTATTTATATTGTACTACTATTCCTAGATGTACAGTACAGTACAGTTGTTTATAGTAATGCAGTACAGTACAGTAAGTGCTATATTAAGTACTTACATTACACCGATGCAAGTAGTACTGTACAATTGAGCCAGTAGAAAGTGCAAGAAAAACATGTTTGTATTTGTCAACATTTAGCAGTTTATTTGTAGTAGGTCCTCGTATCTTTATAAATAAATCCCTGGGAACCCAAAGCCAATGTAAGGTGGAACGTGATTGGCTGAACTCTGAGTGGTGGTGAACATGTGGACATATACAGTACAGACAGATTTTTCCTGCACTTTTTTCTACTTGCTAAACTGTACAATAATAATTAATGAGTTGTAATGAGTTTGTGGGCATTTTGAATATTATTGTTTCCTCCAAGTTGTGCCACAATAACACAACCATTACTTTAGGTTGTAATTCATTATGGAGTTGTTACAGTAACTTTTGTAACTCATACAGTATTCCCAGGTATATACAGTACTGTATTGTATTGTACAAAGCAGTTGCCTCCATTTCCACACTATCTTCCTTAGGTTGCCAGTTCAGTTCAGTTCAGTATTTCATTCCCATTTAGTATGAAACACAAAAATGTTGACTCTGGAATTGTGTTAAATACAAGAGTCAAAGAAATTCTTGTGACTCGTCCATGCAAATGGATGATGATGTTGGGATGTTGAAAATATTTTTCCTTTTAATAAAATAAACTATGAATAAGATTATCAGATTTATTTAATTTATTATTTATTATTCTATAATTAGATATCTATTTTTTTATCATCTTCAAAGACAAACCGACCACTGTATGCAGTAAAATATAGATATAATATTGGTTACAGTTTATTATTAATGTATTGACTATAAATATACCAATATCATAATATTTATGGCAATAATAATATTGAACATGATCAAGAATAAAACAATGTACTGTACAATATTAGAGTTACTTAAAGCTGTGACTAATTACAGCACGTGATGGAGGTTGAGATGCGTCAGTTAGTGTTTGATGGTGACTTGGTGGAGTTGAGTCAAGATGATTACTCCGCCACTCAGAGGATACACGCTTACCTCCTCAATGACTCACTAATGATTGCCTCATGGCTCAGTGACAGGTAAGAACAGTTGAAACTCCAGTAGTGTGTTATGATGTGTAGTATAATGTTCACTACACCCTCAATAGTGACATCAACTGTCCCTCTTTTATTTTTATTTCCTTCCTGCTTACTGTCACACCTCTCTATCACCTTTTTCTGGCACTATACCACCTCCATGTTGACAACCCTAATAAGAAGAAAAATAAATAGGAAAAGAAATTATGAGATACTGAATGTGTTATGAGTGAATAATATCCATCAATAAAAAATAAATAAATTGACCCACTAATTTAATATGTGTTGTTCCCAGACGTGGTCCGGTGCGGTACAAGTTTGAGGTGCTGTACCCACTGGACCAAGTACTGCCCGTCAACATCAAGGACCGCGGCAACACCAAGAATGCCTTCAAACTCCTCATCTTCCCCGACACACGCGTCTTTATGGCCCCCACCGCTAAGTCTAAGGTCGGAATATATATATTTTTTTCCATTATACACTCTCCTCTCTTTTTATGTGAGTTTAAATTATGTGAATTTGAAATAGTGCTTATCATGAAACAAATTAAATAAATGCAATTTACACGAACTCTTAAAATAACACGAACAAGGAGGCTCCATTTTCAAGTTAAAGTACCGCATAAAAAAAGAGGAGAGTGTATACAGTAGTTGATATAACATGAAATCCATTATTAGTGTCTGTCAGAAGTTTATGCATGGGTTGATAAAGGTAATGGGTAGAAAACAAATTATTACCGAACTCTAAATAATAGTATAATTTATTTCTTCACAACTACCAAAGTTACCATTTGTTCAATCAGAGGAAGTTTACAAAGAACCTTGGAGTGACGAGGAGAACTTTCCCTCAAAGAAATAGGTTAATAATACTAACGCCCATAGTTTAAAAAATTTGAGGTCCCTTACTGGAGCTCTATGAACCCTCCAAATAATCCAGGCCACAGAACCCTTCAGTGTTTCTAATAGGGAATCTGTTGCCTGGAGTAGTTTGGAGAATTCATAGAGCTCCAGTAAGGGACCTCAAATTTTTTAAAACTACGGGTGTTAGTATTATCAAGGGGGTGCAGGAATAGGGGGACAATCTTGGTGGGGGGAAGGTTGATGCGGGGTTTTTTGGGGGGTGCGGGAGTAGTGGGACAGGCTTGCGGGGGAGTAGGGGGCAGGCTTTCTACCCACCTCAAGCCTGTCCCCCTATTCCCGCACCCCCCAGCCCCCCCCAAGCCTGTCCCTCTACTCCCCCCCCCCCCCAAGCCTGTCCCCTACTCCCACACCCCCTAACTAACTAACACTTGTACCGCCACAGCAAGACTGGTTGGACGAGATAGAGAGAACCAAGGCTGCCAAGGTGAGTGTGGAACAACAACAACAACATCAACAACAACAACAGAAGGACCGTCATCCCTCCATCTGCAAGGAAGACTCACTGGATAGTAACAACCGTAAGTCAGGTCTTCCCTTAACACTCAGTACTTATTCAGTAAATTATTATTATAATGATTATTCAAATGATTATTATATGAAAAAAATGTGAAATGAGTAAGAAATGTGAATAATGAAGTGAAGAAAGGATACAAAATTTACTGAATAGATACACTCTCCTCTTTTTTTATTACATTATAGGTTGGTGAAGGGTTGTGTCACATAAAGTGAATTTTGCATAAAGTAAATTGTACATTTCCATAAGAAATAATGGTACTTTTAACTTGAAAATGGAGCCTAATGGTTCCTGTTATTTTAAGAGTTCGTGTAAATTGCATTTATCTAATTTTTTTCTTGATACGCACTATTTCAAATTCACATAATTTAAACACATAAAAAGAGAGGAGAGTGTAGTATAATATATTTCTTCACAACTACCAAAGATAGTACAGTATTTTTTCCATTTACTAATCGTCCACAACACCACCACACTACCAGTTATTATTTACCATTTTATAATCTCATCCACACCACCACCACCACCACCAAAACCACTACCACCACCACTACCACCAAAACCACCACCACCACCACCAAAACCACCACCACCACCACCACCACTAAAACCACAAAACCACCACCACTTTATTTAGATTCAGATTCAAAACTTTCATCCATTCTACACCTTTCATCCATTTGCACTTCACAGCATTTGGTGATGACGATGAGAGTGGCAGCTTCAACCCGTTCCTGGAGGTGGAGCCGGCCTCGCTGGGTCCGCCGGAGTGGGTGTTGGAGCTGCCGGAGGAGTTGGATCAGGCCATCGCTCAACGCAACTTTGAGGAAGCCGTCACCCTTATCGACAACGGCAGGGAGTTCTTCGACACTTCACCCAAGACCCCGGCCTACAGCGAGATGAGGTACGGTTGTGGTCGTACTAAAAAAAAAAAAAAGTTGTGGTCATAATAATAAAAAAAAAAAAGTCGTGGTCGTACTAAAAAAAAAAAAAAGGTCATGGTTGTACTAAAAAAAAAAAAAGGTCGTGGTCGTACTAAAAAAAAAAAAAGGTCATGGTTGTACTAAAAAAAAGGTCATGGTTGTACTAAAAGTTCTAACGCTGTCTTTTTCGTATCTTCTTGGTCCATTTTAAGAATAATGTTTTTGTGAAATTGATTTTTTTTCTCTTTATTTTTTCACCATTATTTTCATGTTTTCCGGCCAAACTGCGAATCCCTAGAATATTTTTATTGTTGTTGTTATTGTTGTTGTTATTGTTGTTGTTGTTGTTGAACCTAATAAATCAGTGCTCTAATAAATCAGGAAATAAGGGTGAATTAGAAGGTCTCCGATTCCTCCAAACTGTGCCACCAAACAGATCCCCCTATTATAGTCTGTTCAAAACTTGTGTTACATTTTCCTCTATCTATCTGTCTCTATTTCTATCTATAACTTTATATCTATATCTATTTCTATCTATAACTTTATATCTATATCTATTTCTATCTATAACTTTATATCTATATCTATTTCTATCTATAACTTTATATCTATATCTATTTCTGTCTCTATTTCTATCTATATCTATTTCTATCTATATCTTTCTATCTATCTCTATCTGTCTCTATTTCTATCTATATCTATATCTATTTCTATCTATATCTATTTCTGTCTCTATTTCTATCTATCTCTTATCTGTCTATCTATCTATCTATTTCTATCTATCTAAGCCTAAGAGGCCAGTGGAACACAAGTTTTGAACAGACTTTAGTATGACTGAGGGAGTCTGTTGTTTGGTAGAGTTAGGAGGAAACAGTTGCCTTCCAGTTTACAAACAACAGAATCTCCCGTTAATTAAACAGTAAGTAATAGTTACAATATCAGAAGGAATGATAAATCAGTTGGTATACAATATTACATGTTTTAGTTAACTTACCATACTGGGAGAAATCATAAAATTAGTAGTTCATTTAGCATACCAAAATGAATGGTAAAAATTGTATACACTCTCCTCTCTTTTTATTTAAGGTTAGGTTGGTGAAGGGGTCGCATAAAGTGAATTTCGCATTGAGTAAATTGTACATTTCCATAAGATATAATGGTACTTAAACTTGAAAATTGAGCCTCCTTGTTCCTGTAAATTGCATTTATTTAATTTTCTTCATGATACGCACTATTTCAAATTCGCATAATTTAAACTTGCATTAAAAGAGAGGAGAGTGTAGTTCATTTAGCGTACAAAAATGAATGATAAAAATTGTATATAACAAGACATTGTATATAACATCATACTATATATATAACATCATACTGTATATATAACATCATACTGTATATATATAACCAGACATTGTATATAACATCAGACGAGCTCTAGAGGGTCGTGTGAAGAGCCTGGTGGAGGTACTACAGGGAGAGCTTCGTGTTACACCAGACAAGAGTCTTCAGGGAGGACCCAGGGCTGCAAGACGGGCCACAACTCTACTCGTACACCTCAATAAATCAAGCCAGGTAATTCCATCCATACTTGATTCACAGTTATTCCATTTCACAAATACTGGTAGGTTAAGGGGAGAGTATACTTTTTTTTTAGTTTTGCAAATAAATTATTCTATACTCTGTTCAAAATTTGTGTTACACTAGCCTCTATATATCTATCTATTTCTATCTATCTATCTATATCTATCTATCTATCTATATCTATCTATTTCTATCTATCTATCTATCTATTTCTATATCTATTTCTATCTATCTATCTATATCTATCTATCTATCTATCTATTTCTATCTATCTAAGCATAAGAGGCCAAAAGGAACACAAATTTTGAACAGAGTATAGTAAATAATTTTGTTGAATGTTTATAAAATTTTAATTCCATATCAATAATACAGTATGCTCAAACACAGAACAAAATAAAAACAAATGGTCACTCTAAAATTCTAAATACTACACTCTGCTCTCTTTTTATGTGAGTTTAAATTATGCGCATTTGAAATAGTGCGTATCATGAAAAATATTAAATAAATGCAATTTACAGGAACTCTTAAAATAACAGGAACCATTAGGCTCCATTTTCAAGTTAAAGTACCATTATTTCTTATGGAAATGTACAATTTACTTTATGCAAAATTCACTTTATGTGACACAACCCTTCACCAACCTTACTGTAATAAAAAAAGAGGAGAGTGTAGTATAATATATTTCAAATTAAAATCGATGGTGTTTACAAGTGAAGTGAATAAAAGTGAATACTCCATGTTCCCCTACAGGCTTGTGAGTTGTTCCTGGGTCACCGTGGTGCTATACTGAAGGCGGGGCTGAAGCGTTTGAGACTGGAGGGCAAGACAGTCCTCTATGTACGACAACTGTGTTCCATCTTCTTCCATAACCTTCTGGAGACAGCCAGGGAGTTCACCAAGGCATTCCCTACCAACCCCAGCTGTACTTCAGGTATAGTCAAAGGCAAAAGTGGAGTGTGTGTGTGTGTGTATGTGGAGTATGTATGTGAGTGTGTATGTGTATGTGGACCAGGTGGATGGCTAGCTAGTGGAGGAGGAGGAAGTGGAGGAGGAAGAAATAAGGTAATGGGTGGAGTAGGCGACATACAAGTTAGGCTGTATGTACAGTCTGGGGCAAAAGTCCCGTCACCTCACTTGCTTCACCGAGGCACACAATGTTCATACACTCAAGATTACAGTATTAGGTGTAGAAAACGTGTGTATTTGTCGAGTCCATGAACACTGCAGGTCTCGGTGAAGCAGGCGAGGCGACACCACTTTTGCCCCAGACTGTACAGTACCTAGATTCTTCAGAAGGGGATGGACACTTTACCTATTTAACAGAGTACAGAACTGCATTATTTAAGGGGGTGTGGGAGTAGGGGACAGGCTTGGGGGGGGGGGGAATAGGGGGACAGGCTTGGGGTGGGTAGAAAGCCTGTCCCCCTATTCCCATAACTCCCTAACCCCATCCAAGCCTGTCCCCCTACTCCTGCACCCCTCAAAATCCCACGCAACCCCCTAATCACCCCCAAGCCTGTCCCCCTACTCCCACACCCCCTTAATGACTCTGTGATTGTGTAGGAGACGTGGAGGCTTCTGATTCCTCCTGAGTATGACACGAAACAAGCTCCGAACATATAGGTGGTGTTTTGTGGCAATATTTGAAGCACTAGTTTACCTCCAATTTTCTGACTACATCACAGGGTCCAGTAAGATGGCAGAACAGAGTGGAAGAGTATGTAAAGGAGAGAAACATGAGGGGGAGGAGAGGGCTGGACCAAGTAAGGAGGGAGTGTTGGAACAGGGAGAGATGGAGACTCTTCTGCCGTGGCCACACCCTTGGGAGGGAGTGAGGCGTCAGAACTATAGATAGATAGATAGATAGATCACAGGGTCCCTTACTGTAGAAAGGAGTTAAATATCTGAGTTTGGTTCTTCTGTAGCTGATGGTAAATGTCCACAGCCAATATCATGACCTTTTTATCCAATTAGCTTTAGATTTACACTGTACTCCAAACTCATGGATGACAAGCTTAATTGATTAGTTAGGCTTTATGATAACATCTTTAGGCCCGTAGTTTTCAAAAATTTGAGGTCCCTTACTGGAGCTCTATGAACCCTCCAAAATAATCCAGGCCACAGAACCCTTCAGTATTACTAATAGGGAATCTGTTGCCTGAAATAGTTTGGAGAATTCATAGAGCTCCAGTAAGGGACCTCAAATTTGTTTAAACTACGGGCCTCAGACATTTTCCATCTGTAAGAGAAAAAAAAGCAGACTGTAATAATTATGGTGTGTTAATATTTGTTACAGCGTTTGTGGTTTGGGCCCACGGTGAGATTAACATCTTCTGCTCCATGTTCTCACGTCATGTGTTCACCAGCCAGTCTTCACTCACCACTGTGGCCGAATGTGTCAGTCGTGCTCATCACCATTGTCAGCAGGTCAGTCAGTCAGTCAGGAGGGTGGTTTTTTATATAGCTTTCTTTCTTTGTGGTGTATGTAAGAATGTCTGTAGTGTTGACAATGGTGCGACAAATCTTGATAGAATTTTAACCATAGTAATATCCACAACTATTTGTATGGACTATAAGCATATAATTATAACAGAAGGAAATATACATATCCTTCTGTAATACATACTTATAATATAGCATGTATAACAGAAGGAAATATACATATCCTTCTGTAATACATACTTATAATATAACATGTATAACAGAAGGAAATATACATATCCTTCTGTAATACATACTTATAATATAGCATGTATAACAGAAGGAAATATACATATCCTTCTGTAATACATACTTATAATATAGCATGTATAACAGAAGGAAATATACATATCCTTCTGTAATACATACTTATAATCCCTACAAACAACTATGGACATTAATATATTTAATGTTGTATCAATAGTTGTAGCAATACCTTTTTTGGCAACTGTACAATGACTCTATTATAGTGTGTCTATGGTGTCATCATACCAGTACCACTACATTGTTAAGGGGAGAGTATAGTTCTGGCTTTCTTGTAGACAATGATTCCTCCAAACTAATGCAAGCAACAGAACACCATTATATTTGTCCATTTGGTTCTGTTTCATGGCATACTTTGGAGGAATCAAGGCACTCCAATGTACCAAAAGTATACTGTCCCCTTAACACTATCAATCTTCATGTATACGACCCTTTGGCCAAACTTCACTGTTACAAGGAAATATTTTGGAGAATCAAGAAATGTATACACTCTCCTCTCTTTTAATGTGAGTTTAAATTATGTGAATTTGAAATAGTGCGTATCATGAAAAAAATTAAATAAATGCAATTTACACGAACTCTTAAAATAACAGGAACCATTAGGCTCCATTTTCAAGTTAAAGTACCATTATTTCTTATGGAAATGTACAATTTACTTTATGCAAAATTCACTTTATGTAACACAACCCTTCACCAACCTATAATGTAATAAAAAAAAGAGGAGAGTTTAGTGATGGTTGATATTCATGCACAAAAATCGTCACTCACAATTCTGTTTCAATAAGATTGTCTATAATTTTATATAAGGCATTCACTTTTTCCACTTTATTCAGTAAATAGACATATTGTAAAACATGATGTACTAAATTTATTAGACTTTTAGCAAAAACTAAGGACAGTTTGTAAGTTAGTTTTAATTTAATGTATAGTATAGGTCACCTGACATGTTATAATTATATACAGTAGTGTTTGTTCTTTAGATATCCTAGGATGATAAACATTTTGTAAACAGAACACATTATTAAATTTTATTACTCCATGATAAGTGTTGGTGTTCAGTCTACATCATCATTTTGTATTATCTCATTTTGTATTTTAGTCTCATTTTGTATTATCTCATTTTGTATTTTAGTCTCATTTTGTATTGTCTCATTTTGTATTTTGTATTATCTCATTTTGTATTTTGTATTATCTCATTTTGTATTATCTCATTTTGTATTGTTTCATTTTGTATTGTCTCATTTTGTATTGTTGTATTTTGTATTATCTCATTTTGTATTATCTCATTTTGTATTATCTCATTTTGTATTGTCTCATTTTGTATTGTCTCATTTTGTATTATCTCATTTTGTATTGTCTCCTTTTGTATGGTCTCCTTTTGTATTATCTCCTTTTGTATTATCTCATTTTGTATTATCTCATTTTGTATTGTCTCATTTTGTATTGTCTCATTTTGTATTGTCTCAGCTTGCAGACATTGGGTTGGAGTTGACCTTTTCCCTACACACACTACTGTTGAAGGACGTGGAGAAGTGGATCAGGGACGGCCGTGACAAGATGGTGGAGGCGGTCAAACTGAGGGCACAGGAGGACACGTGGAAAACACTCCAGTACGACAACCGTGACAAACTCAACAAGTTCATCCAAGACATGAGGGACATTGGTGTTGCCAACGTGGAATCTTATGTCATCGGTGAGTGGATGTGTTGTGTTGTTGGTTCCCACTTTATACTATACACTCTCCTCTCTTTTTATGTGAGTTTAAATTATGCGAATTTGAAATAGTGCGTATCATGAAAAAAAATTAAATAAATGCAATTTACACGAACTCTTAAAATAACAGGAACAAGGAGGCTCCATTTTCAAGTTAAAGTACCATTATTTCTTATGGAAATGTACAATTTACTTAATGTGAAATTCACTTTATGCGACACAACCCTTCACCAACCTATAATGTAATAAAAAAACACCACAGTGTATGTACAGTTGAACAAGTAGAAAGTGCAAGAAAGATCTGTCTGTATTTGTCAACAGCTGGCAGTTGTTTGTAATAATCCCTGGTATATTTATGAATGAATCACTGGGAACCCAAAGCCAATGTAAGGTGGAACGTGATTGGCTGAACTCTGAGTGGGGGTGAACATGTGTACATATACAGACAGAGGTTTCTTGCACTTTCTACTGGCTCAACTGTAGAGTAGTTAGGAAAGTAATGACTACTTACGCCCATAGTTTAAAAAAATTTGAGGTCCCTTACTGGAGCTCTATGAATTCTCCAAACTACTCCAGGCAACAGATTCCCTATTAGAAACACTGAAGGGTTCTGTGGCCTGGATTATTTGGAGGGTTCATAGAGCTCCAGTAAGGGACCTCAATTTATTTAAACTATGGGCGTTAAGGGTGTGTGGGAGTAGGGGGACAGGCTTGGTGTGGGTAGAAAGCCTGTCCCCCCTACTCCTGCAACCCCCCAAGCCTGTCCCCTACTCCCACACCCCCTTAATTAAACCTAAACATTATTACAGATGAGTTGAGTGTGGGTCTGACCAACAACACAGTACAGTTCACCCGGGCGTTCCTTGGTTTCCTGGAGGACGTGTTGAGAGTTCTGTGGCCTGAGACTCACCACCTTGTTGACCAGGCACTCACAGCATTCTTCTCAGCACAACTCAGACACTGCCATGCTTCCCTAGCTGAACCCTCACTCAAAAACGAGGTACAGTATAGTCTTCCCCGTTCCAACACTCCCTCCTTACTCCCTCCCCTCCCCCTCATGTTACTCTCCTTTACGTACACTTCCACTCTGTTCTGCCATCTAACTGGTGGTCTGCCTCTCACACCAGGTCCCACAACTTCACTTCCATACACCTTCTTTACAAACTCCTCACCTTACATTCTCTCTACATGTCCAAACCATCTCAGTAATACTCTCTGAGTCAATTAACATCATATATATTTAGTTTTATTATATTGCCATGCTTCCCTATCTAAACCCTCACTCAAAAACAAGGTACAGTATAGTCAATTAACATCATATATATTTAGTTTTTATTGAGCCATCTTTCTTTTTTTCACACACAAATTCACTCACCAATTTAAATATTTAGTTTTATTAAGTCGTCTTTCTTTTTTTCACACACATAAGTTCACTCACCAATTTAACTTATTCCAAAGTTAGTTTATTTTTTTCCACAACTGTTTTGCTTACTTCATCACTTTTGTTTGTGTTTTTTTTTCTATTTCATTTATACTCTGTTCAAAACTTGTGTTCCTTTTGGCCTCTTATGCTTAGATAGATAGAAATAGATAGAGATAGTTACATAGATAGATAGAAATAGATAGATAGACAGATAGAAATAGATAGAGGCTAGTGGAACACAAATTTTGAACAAACTATAGTGATGGTATAGTCTGTTCAAAACTTCTTGTGTTCCATTTTCCTCTATCTATCTGTCTCTATTTCTATCTATATATCTTTCTATCTATCTCTATCTGTTTCTATTTCTATCTATATCTTTCTATCTATCTCTATCTATATCTTTCTATCTATCTCTTGTCTGTCTATCTATCTCTTATCTGTCTATCTATCTATCTATCTATTTCTATCTATCTAAGCATAAGAGGCCAGCGGAACACAAGTTTTGAACAGACCTTAGTATTCATGTACCAAATTCACAGACCAATCAAGATTCAGAAGTAAACATCTATCTTTTATTTTCCCAGGTGTCGACCATCCGCCGAAACAGTGCCTTCCTACTTGATGTGATACTGACCCTCGGAGAACACAGGTACGCGGAGACAGCCGGCCACGCTCACCCAACCCTCCCTTCACTACACACTCAGTACATCAGTCTCACCAATAATCCTGCTGCCTCTACTGCACCTACCATCTGTAAATATGAGTCTAACTTTATCTAACACAAGCGAGATATTACGAGTTGTTAGTGTGTGTGTGTGTGTGTGTGAGAGAAAGTGTGTGTGTGTGTGTAAGAGTAAGTGTGTATGAGAGAAAGTGTGTGTGTGTGTGTGTGTGTGTGAAAGTGAGTTAGTGTGTGTGTGTTTGAGAGAAAGTGTGTGTGTGTGTGTGTGTATGAAAGTGAGTTAGTGTGTATGAGAGAAAGTGTGTTAATGAGTAAATATGAGTCCAACTTTATCTAACACAAGCAAGATATTACAAGTTGTTAATGATTCTTGTTTGCATTATTAAGAATCCAGTGACACACACACACAGCTGGCTTGGCGTCAAGTTCCGAGGACCAGAATCCTCTCATTTGTACTGTAGATAATATTTAATATAATGCTGCTGTGAGATGTGTGGGTAAGAAGTTAGTACAGTATTCTATTTTATACAAATTTCTTATGGCTCCCACTGCTGCAGTTAAGTAGAGAACGGTTGGACATAATATGGATTAAGAGAGAAGGAATGTATTGTTGGTAAATATGGAGGGCTACTGAATCCTCCAAACTATTTCAGGCAACAGGATACCATTATATTTCTTCATCTGGGTCTGTTTTCTGGCATACTTTGGAGGAATCAAGGCACTCCAATGTACCAAAAGTATACTCTCCCCTTAAGTAGAGAACGGTTGGACATAATATGGATTAAGAGAGAGGAATGTATTGTTGGTAAATATGGAGGGCTACTGAATCCTCCAAACTATTTCAGGCAACTTTACCAAACACACATTCCTCCCGTAAGGGGGTGTGGGAATAGGGGGACAGACTTGGGGGGGTTAGGGGGGTGCAGGAGTAGGGGGACAGGCTTTCTACCCATCCCCAAGCCTGTCTCCCTATTCCCGCACCCCCTAAATTCCCCCCAAGCCTGTCCCCTACTCCCACCCCCCCGTAATTAAGAGATGTTTATGTATATTTGATATATATATTTATGATCTTGATATTCTTGTATATAATTATTCTTGCTACACAGTTCTGTAACACCAAAAGTAGTGAATGAAGAATGCTCTTATATTATTAAGGTATATTTTCTTTATGTATCAGCAAAGTACAGTTGGCCAAGCTTGAAATATGACCTACTTTGATGATACACTCAACTCTCTTTTTATGCGAGTTTAAATTATGCGAATTTGAAATAGTGCATATCATAAAAAAATTTAAATAAATGCAATTTACACACTCTTAAAATAACAGGAACAAGGAGGCTCCATTTTCAAGTTAAAGTACCATTATTTCTTATGGAAATGTACAATTTACTTTAGGAACCTTCAGGAACCTAACCTTGCATAAAAAAAAAGAAGAGAGTGAACTTGTTAGAAGCAATATTGACAACTTTTGAACATGTAGCACCATTCATAAATTTCATATACAGAAATATTTATGTGAACTGCATACCTTGCCACTGTGGTTTAGGAAGTGGAATATGGAGATACTAGGGCTAACACCTGTAGTTTAAAAAAAATTGAGGTCCCTTACTGGAGCTCTATGAATTCTCCAAACTACTCCAGGCAACAGATTCCCTATTAGAAACACTGAAGGGTTCTGTGGCCTGGATTATTTTGGAGGGTTCATAGAGCTCCAGTAAGGGACCTCAATTTTTTTTAAACTATGGGCCTTAGTTAATCCTATTTCCATTTCCTCAGTCAAAGATCAAAGGATAGTTAGTAGTTTCAAACTTGGTCAAATGTACAATTGCTAAAAAAAGTATTGCAACAACTATTGATACAACATTAAATATATTAATGTCCATAGTTGTTTGTAGGGATTATAAGTATGTATTACAGAAGGATATGTATATTTCCTTCTGTTATACATGCTATATTATAAGTATGTATTACAGAAGGATATGTATATTTCCTTCTGTTATACATGCTATATTATAAGTATGTATTACAGAAGGATATGTATATTTCCTTCTGTTATACATGCTTATAGTCCATACAAATAATTGTGGATATTACTAGGGTTAAATTTCTTTCAAGATTTGTCGCAATACCTTTTTTGGCAACCGTAAATCCTCATAAATATTATTCTGCACTCCTTGGTTTGATGGATGCCTGGATGACAACAAGACAAAATAATACTGTAGTCTTATATACCAGGAAACATGTCCTTTCAATCACTAATAGAGGAAATTTCTCAGACAGTCTTTGGGTGTGTGGGAATAGAGGGACAGGCTTGGGGGTGTGTGGGAATAGAGGGACATGCTTGGGGGTGGGTTAAAAGCTTGTCCCCTATTCCCACACACCCCAAGCCTGTCCCCCTATTCCTGCACCCCCCAAACACAAGTTAAAAAAATAATTCAGGAAGGGGATGAATTTATTTAACGAAAGACATAAACAAAGAGGAATGATAAGCTCTGAATTTTATGAGGAATATAATATTACAGGCAGAATGGGTAACCGAAATTTGAAATAAATGTTTTTTTTTTTTTCCTGGTGTGTTCCATCAAACCAATAATAATATACACACTCATGTTTCAGTGGGTTTTCATTACAGCATCTCATTTACTGTTTATGTAATACCTGAGTTTATTATACTTTGAAATATATACAGTTAGCAAAGGTGAATGTTTGTTGTTATTACCCATCAAATTATATTATGTACTGTATTTGTATTTCTAAAGTAATATTGTAGTTAATACTTTGAATACACTCTCCTCTTTTTTTATTACAGGTTAGGTTGGTGAAGGGGTCGCATAAAGTAAATTGTACATTTCCATAAGAAATAATGGTACTTTAACTTGAAAATGGAGCCTCCTTGTTCGTGTTACTTTAAGAGTTTGTGTAAATTGCATTTATTTAATTATTTTCATGATACGCACTACAGTATTTCAAATTCGCATAATTTAAACTCGCAATAAAAGAGAGGAGAGTGTACAGTGTTGCCAGTACCTTCACTTCAATTGATGGAAATATATTGTGCAGAGTTAGTGTTATGGAAAGGATTAACCCCAATACTCTTTTACTCATTACTGTGTTTGTTTTTGTACTGTGGAATAATTAAGTCAGTGGGTGGGACAAACAGGCTTGAGGGTAAAAGAGTAACAGATGTTAGGATGTTGTTAATATTATCAAATTAAAAGAATTAAAATTATATAAATTAATGGAGAAATTGGTTAATAAATTCAACTGAAAATAGTTAAAATGTAAAACAAGTACCAGTCAAAATTAATAATGTGCTGAAGAATACAGAAACCTTAAGGGGGTGCGGGAGTAGGGGACAGGCTTGGGGGGTTGCGGGAATATGGGGACAGGCTTGGGAGGGGGGGTAGAAAGTCTGTCCCCTATTCCCGCACTTCCTTAACCCCCCCAAGCCTGTTCCCATACTCCCACACCCCACCAAGCCTGTCCCCCTATTCCTGCACCCCCCTAATCCCCCCTACTCCCATACCCCCTTCAATATTATCTACATGTGTCAATTTACCTTAATTAACCGCCGTGTAAAGTTGATATGAAGAGAACGTTATCATTCTCCACAAGTTGATAGTCCAGTTCCCCGAGGAGTTCCCAATCTGTGTCATTGATGAGTACGAGTATCCCCGGCCTCACTGACTCTCCCTGAAGGAATAACTCTGGTCTCTCCTGTATCAAGTTGTCTCTGATCCAAGTCAATAGTCGGGCCACAGTCCACTTGTTGTTGTTGTCGTCCAGGTCCAGCGTGTGTTGTGTTACACCGTTGACGAGTAACTCAGCACCACCACGGAACTCCAGCCTCACCTTCATGTTGGTTTGTAGGATGTTGTTGTTGTTGGCTTAGGAGGAGGATTGTATGTATGTCTTGTCTGTCTGTCTGTATGCTAAGTAAAGTATCAGGAGGAGGATTGTAGTATGAGCTTCTTTGTATGTATGTGTGTATGTGTATGAGCTTCTTTGTATGTATGTGTGTATGTGTATGAGCTTCTTTGTATGTATATCTATGACCTTCTTTGTATGCCTGTCTGTCTGTATGTACTGTATGTATGTATGTACTGTATGTCTGTCTGTATGCTTAGTAGGAGGATTGTAGTATGAGCTTCTTTGTATGTATGTATGTATGTATGTATGTACTGTATGTATGTACTTATGTATGTCTGTTTGTATGCTAAGTAAAGTAACAAGTGTTCGTTGTCTTTGTTTGTTTAGTATAACTGACTTGGTTTGTCAGAAAGGAATAAAGAGAGACACAAAAATGGAAGTAGCATAAATAAAGGAGAGGAAGAAGGCTGTGGAGAGTAAGGAGAGATGGAGGAAAGTAAGTGAGAGATGGAGGAAAGTAAAGTAAGGAGAGATGGAGGAAAGGAAAGTAAGGAGAGATGGAGGAGAGTAAGGAGAGATGGAGGAAAGTAAGGAGAGATGGAGGAAAGTAAGGAGAGATGGAGGAAAGTAAGGAGAGATGGAGGAAAGTAAGGAGAGATGGAGGAAAGTCTGTCTGTCTGTGTGTCTGCTGAGTGTTTGTTGTTGTGTTTGTGTGTTTAGTATAACTGACTTGGGTTCGTCCTATCGTTGCATGTCTCGCACCTGTTGAACACAAAATGAATATTAATAAAATCAAAATAAATAGTCACAATCTGAAAAGAGTCTACAATGGCAAAAATAGTGTTGTAAGAAGTATATATTTTCCTTCTAGTACAATTCCACATAAACATACTAAAATCCTCACAAACTGGTGAATGGGAAGCATTAGGCCAGTAGTTTTAAAAAATTTGAGGGTCCTTACTGGAGCTCTATGAACCCTCCAAAATAATCCAGGCCACAGAACCCTTTAGTATTTCTAATAGGGAATCTGTTGCCTGGAGTAGTTTGGAGAATTCATAGAGCTCCAGTAAGGAACCTCAATTTTGTTAAAACTACGAGCATCACACAGTAATAATGTACAGGAGCTCTACTTTGAATTATATGTTAAAGTGATATAAAATGTTGAGGGGGGGTGGGAGCAGGGGACAGGCTTGGGGGGGGGTTTAGTGGGGTGCATGAATAGGGGGACAAGCTTGGGTGGGGGGAGGGGGGGGTAAAAAGTCTGTCCCCCTAGAACCAGTCAAACCCCAGAATATGGTCATACCTGTTCCTTTACATTCTCGAGGGCCATAGCATGTCGTTGAATAGCCTCGTACTGATAGGTGAGGTGAGTGTTCAGTTTGTTGAGTTTCTGAAGGCTGTCCTCGGAATTCTTGATGGCGTGTTCCTGTAAATGAGAGAAAAATAATTATATACTAAATTGTGTTGCCATTTGCCACGAATATAATTATCATATTTTCTGTTTACTGCCAATAAAGTGAAATTTAACGGTGTGTGTTAGTAGATAGAGATGAGTTTGTGTGTTTGTGTGTGTGTGTGTGTGTGTATGTACAGTCGTGGTCCAAAATAATCACCCCACCCCCCCAAGCCTGTCCCCTACTCCCGCACCCCCTTTAACCAATGTCCTGTGTACAAATTTGTGTTTCAGACTGTACAAGCACATCACTGAAGGGATAGTTAGTTAGTTAGTTAGTTAGTTAGTTAGTTAGTTAGTTAGTTAGTTAGTTAGTGGTAAATCTAGAACAACTACAGATGCCTTCAAATTATTCCCATCACCAACAGGGCACCATTATTATTATTATTGTTATTATTATTATTATTATTATTATTATTATTATTATTATTATTATTATTATTATTATTATTGTTATTATTATTATTATTATTATTGTTATTATTATTATTATTATTATTATTGTTGTTATTATTATTATTGTTATTATTATTATTATTATTATTATTATTATTATTATTATTATTATTATTATTATTATTATTTGGTGTTCATGTGGTCCTGTTGTTTCCTGGTAAACTCTCCTCTTTTTTTATTACATTATAGGTTGGTGAAGGGTTGTGTCACATAAAGTGAATTTCGCATAAAGTAAATTGTACATTGCCATAAGAAATAATGGTACTTTAACTTGAAAATGGAGCCTTTGTGTGGCGGGGTAGCTGATTCCAGCCGCCAGATGTGTTGGTGCAATAATAGTGTAGCAGGAAGGAAACTTTATATTTATGTATTCCAAGTTCACTGTAAAACTCTTTGTATACTGTAATGTGTAACCTGTATAAATAAATAGATAAAAGGTACAGTAGCTGATTCTAGCCGCCACAGCCTCCTTGTTCCTGTTATTTTAAGAGTCCGTGTAAATTGCATTTATTTAATTTTTTTCATGATACGCGCTATTTCAAACTCGCATAAAAAGAGAGGAGAGTGTAGTTTGGAGGAATCATGGCACTCCAATGTAACAAGGATAATATAATAAATAAATATATAATAAATAAATAATAATAAATATATAATAATAAATAAATAATAATAAATATATAATAATAAATAGTTTGTAGGAATCATGGCACTCCAATGTAACAAGGATAATATAATAAATAAATATATAATAGATAAATAATAATAAATATATAATAATAAATAGTTTGGAGGAATCATGGCACTCCAATGTATCAAGGATAATATAATAAATAAATATATACACTGTAGTAAATAAATAATAATAAATAAATAAATAAATCACTATAATAAATGAAGTGGGTCTGTCTCCAACCTGTAGAGCCATATTCCTCGCTGAGTGTGTGAGCATGTCGGCGGATTGTGAGCCTCGGTTCACCTGTCTACAGATGGAGGCCATGTTGTTGACGTTGACTTGCACACGCTCGGCCAGGCGGGTCTTAGAGTCCACGAACAGGTTCTTGGCGCTGGTACTTGATGCTGATGCCATGGTGACTTGTGTACGACCTGTGGCGACCTGTATACGACCTGTGGCGACCTGTGTACGATGTCGCAGTCAATGGTTATGGCGACTTGATTCCCCAAAACTACACACACATTATCTCTCTCTCTCTCTCTCACACACACACACACACATTATCTATCTCTCTCTCTCACACACACATACACCATCCTCAATACTGACTTCTGCCCCTGATGTCTCCTATTTGGCACTAAGGAACACACACACACACCATCCTCAATACTGACTTCTGCCCCTGATGATGTCTCCTATTTGGCACTAAGGGACACACACACACACACACACACACACATGGCCAGATTCTGATGTTGGTGGTAAATTGATTCTCCCAAAACTACACCAAGAAACAGATTCCTTATGAGTACAATTGAGCCAGTAGAAAGTGCAAATAAAATCTGTCTGTTTATGTCCACATGTTCACTACCACTCAGAGTTCAGCCAATCACGTTCCACCTTACATTGGCTTTGGGTTCCCAGTGATTCGTTCATAAATATACGAGGACCTACTACAAATAAACTGCTAAATGTTGCCATATACAAACATGTTTTTCTTGCACTTTCTACTTGTTCAACTGTACATACACTCTCCTCTCTTTTTATGCGAGTTTAAATTATGCGAATTTGAAATAGTGCGTATCATGAAAAAAATTAAATACATGTACACTGTACTGTAAATGCAATTTACACGAACAAGGAGGCTCAATTTTCAAGCTAAAGTACCATTACTTCTTATGGAGATGTACAATTCACTTTATGCAACCCCTTCAGGAACCTAACCTAACATAAAAAAAGAGGAGAGTGTACAGTACCTGGATTAATTATATAAACACTGTACAATCAATCCCTTTAAAATTAATAACAAAAACACTGAATATTTTAATTCTATAACTTACCGTGAACTAAACACTGGTGAGTCTCCTTAGTATCTTGATTCCCTAATGAGTCATGAAAGGAGATACTGTACACTCGGCTCTTGATTTAACACACAAAAAGGGGGTGTGGGAGTAGGGGACAGGCTTGGGGGGGGGGGAGGGGTTAGGGGGGGTTAGGGGTGTGTGGGAATAGGGGGACAGGCTTGGGGGGGGGGTTAGGGGTGTGTGGGAATAGGGGGACAGGCTTGGGAGGGGGGGTTAGGGGGGGGGAATAGGGGGACAGGCTTGGGGGGGGTTAGGGGTGTGGAAATAGGGGGACAGGCTTGGGGGGGGTTAGGGGTGTGTGGGAATAGGGGGACAGGCTTGGGAGGGGGGGTTAGGGGGGGGGAATAGGGGGACAGGCTTGGGGGGGGTTAGGGGTGTGTGGGAATAGGGGGACAGGCTTGGGGGGGGGTTAGGGGTGTGGGAATAGGGGGACAGGCTTGGGGGGGGGGGGTTAGGTGTGTGTGGGAATAGGGGGACAGGCTTGAGGGTGGGTAGAAAGCTTGTCCCCTATTCCCACACTCACTAACCCCTCCCCAAGCCTGTCCCCCTACTCCTGCACCCCCCAAACCCCCCCCCAAGCCTGTCCCCCTATTCCTGCACCCCCCAAAACCCCCCCAAGCCTGTTCCCCTATTCCCACACATCCCCTTTTAAGCTAAACCTAAAAATTGAGAGGTGATACACAATATGCGAGAAAATGCCTTTATTACTAAAAGCTTACATAGTAGACATCAGTACAGTAACATAATATTATCATAAATTTTCTTTAATCAGTATATATATATTTAGCACTCCAATACTGAACATAATTATAGAGAAAGTAATGAGAAATAACTAATAAGTTAAGAGAATGAGGCAAAACTAAATGAAATAAAATTTATAGAAAATATAAGGCATCTTTGTTCATTAACTTACAGAATAATGTTTAAGGCAGTTTCCATAATACGTACAAAATAATATATATGGCTTAATTTAAGGACCGTGTGATTGTGTATGAGAGAAGGTTTCTGATTCCTCCTCACTATGCCACAAAACAAACAGACAAACAAACAAACAAGCTCCTTCCAATATTCTTTGGTTTGTGTGCTTACAAACCACAACCAACCACTGTGGAATCAAACCTCAATCAAAATTTCTTAAAGGTTATTAAAGGTGTCAATGAGTGTGAGTCACTGAGACAGAGTGTAGCAACACACTGTGTGTATGAAACACAATTATAGCAACACATTACAAGGATGATCATTGTGATGAGTGACACACAGACACCTCCACCCACGTGAGACCCCAGTTAGCTTTGGCTATGTCTGACTAAGCAGGAACACCTCAGACAGCAGACTCAACCCCCCACACCCCCTGCTGCTGCTGCTGCTGTTGACAGGGGTTGGGGTAACCTCTGGCATCAGTGCCATTTTTAACGTGTCCCGAGCAAGGATCGAACGCTGGGCTGCAGAATTGCAGCCACAACTTCAACCACTGTGCCAGCCAGAGACTGGTGCATTTTGGTTACTTAAAGGGCCCTGTGATGCAGCCAGAAAATTGGAGGTAAATGGGTGCTTCAAATATTGCCACAAAACACACACTACCTACATGGAAGGAGTATGGTATGTTTAGTGGCATAGTCTGGAGGAAGCAGAAGCCTACAATTTATTCTCATACATAATCGCATTTCATAGGTACAGTTGGACACATGAATGGGTGGTACAGCCTAAGTGAAAGATGGTCCATTTATCCCAATATCAAGTTCCTTAGTGCCAAATAGGAGACATCAGGGGCAGAAGTCAGTATTGAGGATGGTGTGTGTGTGTGTGTGTGTGTGTGTGTGTGTGTGTGTGTGTGTGTGTGTGTGTGTGTGTGTGTGTGTGTGTGTGTGTGTGTGTGTGTGTGTGTGTGTGTGTGTTCCTTAGTGCCAAATAGGAGACATCAGGGGCAGAAGTCAGTATTGAGGATGGTAATAAAAAGCAAGTACCTGATAATAGACACACAATGGTTACTCAAATGGGACAAGTATGTTTCACCTGGGCTGTACCACCCATTCATGTCTCCAACTGTACATACAGGTCCTCAGTTTCTATCAATCACTTCACTCTACACTCAGATTCACATTTATTTAAGACCACCAAATATTTTCTCCTATACTCTGTTCAAAACTTGTGTTCCTTTTGACCTCTTATGCTTAGATAGATAGATAAATAGAGATAGTTAAATAGATAGAAATAGTGATAGATAGACAGATAGAAATAGCGATAGATAGACAGATAGAAATAGCGATAGATAGACAGATAGAAATAGCTAGATAGATAGAGGCTATATTGGAACACAAATTTTGAACAGACTTATAGATTCTGTGACTCTTTTACCATAAAAAAAAAAAAAATTATCTAACAAACCGTCTAGTGATTAATGCGACTTGTTGTTAATTTTGTATGTGTGTAATAAATATCATGAGCCCTAATTAATTTATCAACTAGTTCAGTGATAAATGTGACTTGTTTTTAATTTTGTATGTGTGTAATAATTTCCAGGGGTTCTCTACACGTTATTCCCTATTGTGCATCACGTGTAAAGAACAGGTTGGGGTAGAATCGCAGCCCCTGACTTGACTCGTCCCTGACAGCTTCGGCACAGGTCTCGGCTTGCAGTAACCTCTCTTGGGCGAGGAGTAGCGGGAGGCCACACTCTCGGGCCAAGTCTCCAGCGGACATCCCTAAAGTCTCGTAGCGTTGGAGAGCTTCTACTGTGTCCTTCATCACCTTCTCCTGGTCCAACCCCACGGACTGTACCACCTGGACTCCGGACTCGAAGGTGTGTAGGTGTATGGACTGGTTGGACTGCTTCATCACCTGGCAGGCGTTCATGACGTCCTCGGGTGACAGTAGCTGTAGTCCGCGGGCACGGTTGATGCGGCAGTACACCTCAGACAGTAGCATCACACCTCCGGCCTCCTTCACGGGTGTCTCCAGGGCGTTGGCGATCTCCCTGGCCAGGTTGTGGTGGTAGGTCGTGGCCGAGCCGTGAGTCTCTCGGGTCACGGGGTCGTCGATGCCCAGACTGAGGAGGTACGACCTGAACTGTGTGGTGTCGTCGGCGGAGACTTCACCGGAACGTTCCTTCATCTTGGACGAGATGCTTTTAGAGATGGCCACCATGTCCTTGGCCAAATCCATGAGGTTCTTGAGATCTTCAAAGGCACGACTAATGTTCTGATTGGTTTGTTGTTGTTTGGCTTGTATGGCACGTTCTATACCCAAGATACCGGTGTGTATTGTCTTGCCTTGGGGTCTCTTGTTAGTCTGATGGTTGGTGGGTGTGGTCTGGACGGTGAGTTTCTCCCACTCTTGGTCAGTGAGGGCTTTCTGTAATCCCTGATGGAAGGAGGAACATCCACCTTGTTTAAAACACAACTTAATGTGTGAGTTGTGACTGGTGGTGACGGGTCCGGCGGGTTGAGTGTGGGACGGCATGGCCAGGTGAAGGATCAACTTGGGACTTGATGTAAACCCTCCAGGCTCCTCCTCCACCAGTGCCACCAGCCCCAGGTGGAGTCCGAGTGACGAGGACTGGCTCTCGTGTCGCCACAGGAGTCTCAGGTTGGTGAGGGTGAGGTGGCCGTCCTCGAACGTCGTCTTTTTGTCCCCATCGTACAGACGGATCGACTTGGCCGTACTGGCAACGATCTCACCAAACGTCAGACTTGAATCACACCAATACCAACGATCCATTGCTCACTAAATCAATAACAATAATCTAAACGAATAAGATTTATGCAACACCGATCACTTGAATTATGCAATATATACATGTGTGTGTGGTGGCAATATATGAAGGACGTTTATAAATTAATATAGTTTGGAGAAATTAGTTTACTCCACATTTTCCACATACATATATACTCGCTTAATTAAGAGATACAGGTACTGTATATATAAATACAGTATCTACAAATTAACACTGATAATACCATATATATATACTCGCTTAATTAAGAGATATATATAAATACAGTATCTACAAAATTATACAAACACTGCCACTTTAGTTAGTTAGTTAGTTAGTTAGTTAAAGTTTTTCATAGACAACCATTCTGACACACACAGCTCTCCTGCCACACCCTGCAAAAAGGAAGAAAAATAATATCAGAATATACTTTTTATAACTTTTTTTTTTTTTTTTTATTTTATTCTTACTTTTATTTTTACTTTTTTTTATAATATACTTTTTATATTTAAATTTTTACTTTTTTTCGTAAATAATTAAAATAATATCAGAATATACTTTTTATATTTTTATTTTTATACTTTATTCTCTTATTTTTACTTTTTTTTTTAATTTCCGGGGATGTGGTAGGGAGCTGTGAGTCATTCATGTAAATAATATATAATATAAAACATCACATCTATATGTACAGTTGCCAAAAAAGGTATTGCGACAACTCTTGATACAACATTAAATATATTAATGTCCATAGTTGATTGTAGGGATTATAAGTATGTATTACAGAAGGATATGTATATTTCCTTCTATTATACATGCTATATTTTAAGTATGTATTACAGAAGGATATGTATATTTCCTTCTGTTATACATGCTATATTATAAGTATGTATTACAGAAGGATATGTATATTTCCTTCTGTTATACATGCTATATTATAAGTATGTATTACAGAAGGATATGTATATTTCCTTCTGTTATACATGCTATATTATAAGTATGTATTACAGAAGGATATGTATATTTCCTTCTATTATACATGCTATATTATAAGTATGTATTACAGAAGGATATGTATATTTCCTTCTGTTATACATGCTATATTATAAGTATGTATTACAGAAGGATATGTATATTTCCTTCTGTTATACATGCTATATTATAAGTATGTATTACAGAAGGATATGTATATTTCCTTCTGTTATACATGCTATATTATAAGTATGTATTACAGAAGGATATGTATATTTCCTTCTGTTATACATGCTATATTATAAGTATGTATTACAGAAGGATATGTATATTTCCTTCTGTTATACATGCTATATTATAAGTATGTATTACAGAAGGATATGTATATTTCCTTCTGTTATACATGCTTATAGTCCATACAAATAGTTGTGGATATTACTAGGGTTAAAGTTCCATCAAGATTTGTCGCAATATCTTTTTTAGCAACTGTATAAGTAATATGTATAATGTATAAGTAATAAAACTCACTAATAATAATAATATATAGTGATAAAGTCAGGCCAAGAAACTCCACACCAAGTATATATATATATATATATATATATATATATATATATATATATATATATATATATATATATATATATATATATATATATATATATATATATATATATATATATATATATATATATATATATATATATATATATATATTATGTAAGTATTAGGGGGTGTGGGAATAGGGGACAGGCTTGAGGGGGGGTTAGGGGTGTGTGGGGGGGTTTAGGGGGTGCAGGGAGTAGGGCAACAGGCTTGGGGAGGGTTTGTGGGGGTGCAGGAATAGGGGGACAGGCTTCCTACCCACCCCACCACATTGTTACCACATTAGGTTAGGTCCGAGGAATTTGCCCCAGTCACTACACCAGTTATACCCGGTAATTTGTCCAATAATAATAATACCAACAATAATAATAATACCAATAATAACAATAATAATAACAACAATAATAATAATAATAATAATAATAATAACAATAATAATAATAATAATACCAACAATAATAATAATAACAATAATAATAATAATAATAATAATAATAATAATAATAACAATAATAATAATAATAATAATAATAATAATAATAATAATACCAACAACAATAATAATAATAATAATAATAATAATAATAATAATAACAATAATAACAATAATAACAACGACAATAATAATAATAATAACAATAATAATACGTTTGGGACACCCACTTCATATATATTGTTAATTACGTCATTATTAAACACTAATTACCCTTAAATAACTCTTAATTATCTTCTAAAGACTCTTAAACAATATATATTAATGGTCAAATAAAACTCATAACAACAGAAAATTAAATAAAAGCAAAAAACTTACCGGAAAATAAATGTGTGGATTTTCTACAAGACAGCCATTACCAGTGTTACCAATGAAGTATTTGGGGTATTTACCTTAAAAAGTGGGGTTGAAAATACCTTAGATGGAGCCCCAAATATCCTTAGATTTGTTTTTACTTATAGGTGATCATTTCAATATATTTTTAACCCTTGATACATGATATTTTTATGTAAATATAATAGTTTTTGATAGCAATATATTTTTCTCTCACAAATACCCATGGAATAATAGAAGATTAAATTAATATTACCTTAGATTGTCAAAACTTTACCTTAAATATTCCCAAATTACGCTAATCTAGGGTAATTACTTTAGAAATGAAAGTACTGCTCCTCCTACCGTGATCAGTGTTGCCAGGACCTATCGTTGCAGTGTTGCCATATCACCTTAGCACGCTATGGCCATATTTCTCCAGCATTGGAATTTTTTTAATCCTGCGTACCGGGTTTTATAAAATTGCCAATAGATTTTTAATTAACAGATGTAAAGAATTAATGAAATATTTAGCTAATAATAGTTAGTATAGCTAATAAATAAATCCATTCTATATGCTATTGCAATACTTTAATTACTGCAACTAATTAATTAAGGAAGGATATAATTAATAGGTACATATTCCAAATGACATGTTTATTGTTCATGTATAATCTATATATAAAATATCAAGTTATGAACATCACAATTAATTACAAATACAATACTAAAGAATGTAACTAGAACAAAAATATTGATAAACCACATATATAATTATTATGCAATGTGTGAGTGACCTTTTTTATTGCTAAGATTTATATATATAAACAAAAATACTATCATATCAGTTGTCATTATTGTATAACCTATAACTTTTGTTCCATATGTCTCCTTATATCAACACAGTATAATTATGGTAATCTAATTATTTATAATAGTTGAGAATATTAACTGAGAATACACTGATGCATACCTGTGGCTCAATTGTATAATACACTCTCCTCTTTTTTTATTACATTATAGGTTGGTGAAGGGTTGTGTCGCATAAAGTGAATTTTGCGTAAAGTAAATTGTACATTTCCATAAGAAATAATGGTACTTTAACTTGAAAATGGAGCCTAATGGTTCCTGTTATTTTAAGAGTTCATGTAAATTGCATTTTTTTTTTTTTTCATAATACGCACTATTTCAAATTCGCATACTTTAAACTCACATAAAAAGAGAGAAGAGTATATAGTAATAATAATAATTATCATTTGGATTGGCAATGCACATGTCTCATAAAATACAAAGCTCTCTCATCTTTTTTCATCCAAGCTGATGAAAATTCCACTGGATATCATTAAGGAACCGTACGTGTGTTGTAGTCAGAAAATTGGAGATAAACGAGTCCTTCAAATATTGTCACGAAACACCACCTATAGGGAAGGAGCTTGTTGCGTGGTATAGTCAGGAGGAATCAGAAGCCTCCAATTCTCAAGCATGATACAGGGTCCTTAAACTTTGGATATCCACTGTTACAGAAATAACGTCTTTAACATAAATATTACATAAAATTGCTCTTCATAAGACACAAACTGTACACAGAAATACTTGTGTTGTAAAATAAATGTCCTGTATTAATTAAGGTAACTTTCTCAGGTTCTAGGATTGTGTACAAGCAAAGTTTTACACGATCATTACAAATTTAAAATCAAATTATGCATACTGATTGATGTACAGTTGCCCAAGGAAAGATTGCAACCAAATATTATTAAACTGGTGTGTGTCAATACCTGGCAGCTGCTCCAAAGTAAACACTGGTATTTTATCAATGGATCACTCACAACCTACAACCTTTGTATGGATGGATGTTATTGCCTTCAGCTATTTACATTCATCCATACAAAGGTTGTAGGTTCTGAGTGATCCATTGATAATATGCCAGTGTTTACTTTGGAGCAGCTGCCAGACATTGACACACACCAGTATAATAATATTTGGTTGCAGTCTTTCCTTGGGCAACTGTACATATGGTGTGCAGTAAAACAATTTGTTATAAAACTGTAATGTGGTCAATATGCTAGACCATGACACTGACCACTACACCACCAACACACACACACACACACACACACACACACACATATACAGTATACTATAATTATAAACGTGTGTGTGTATAAACGTGTGTGTGTGTGTGTGAGTTGGTCGTGTTGGTGGTGTTTATTTCCACACGTTATTACTGTAATGTGGTCAGTTACAGATGGCTATGTCTAGAAAACTCATAATAAAGAAACTCGGATAAATAAATATCCCAGTAAGTCAATTATTTACTAAAACAATTTTAATCTGCATTATACAAAGCTCAAAACCTTAAAATTAACTACAATAATATGCCCTAACTCTTTTTCTATTGCTATAAGGCTCTGTTGGTAAAATAAAGCATTTATTTTTAATGAATAATTTCCACTACTGTACTGTACTGTATATATAACATAAAATTTATACTGAACTAATAAATGATAAAGCTTCCATCATTGTGTGTGTTTCACTTTGGACGGAAACATATTATTTAAAGTTTATTTTTCTCAGTCCAATGGAGAAAATTAATACTGATTGCTTTTATAATATGAATTGTCAAATTGTGTTGATAAACATACAGTATTGTCGTCTTTTTGTTGTCCAAGCGTGGGCTTGGTGTACCAAGCAGGCTTGGAGCCAGCTCTATCTGACAACAGTATTAACAGTACTGATAACAGTACACAGCAAGCTGGCTTAGTCAAAAGCAAACAAGCTTCGTGTCGCTTGGACAACAAAAAGACGACATATGTCTCAACAATTTCACCTTACAACTATAATTATATAATAACTGATATATTTACATCTTTTAGTGTTTACCAAGTATATAATTAGGATACTACATAATAGGTTGTTTAGTCTATTCCCGGAACATGATGAGTTGTGCCAATCCTATATTTACAGAACCATCAGACACAGAACCATCAGACACAGAACTATCAGACACACATCCACCTCCATTGTTTACTGATGGTGTGTACAGTTGCCCAAGGAAAGACTGTATCCCAATATACTAGTGTGTGTCAATACCTGGCAGCTGTTCCAAAGTAAACACTCGTATATTATCAATAGATTACTTAGAACCTATAGTTGTAAAGATGAATGTAAATAGCTGAAGGCAATAATATTCATTCAAATAAAAGTTGTAGGTTGTGAGTGATACATTGATTAAATACTAGTGTTTACTTTGGAGCAGCTGCCAGACATTGACACACACCAGTATATTTAGATACAGTCTTTCCTTGGGCAACTGTACATGCAGATTTATCCTGGTACATATATTAACAGAAGAGATTTCACACAAGAGTCAAACATTAATTATGGAGTGACGTACAGTACAGTCGACTGCATAAGTTCACTGCACTTCATCTGTAAAACTATAGATGAATTAAATGATGCTGTAACACTATTGAAATACAGATATAATAGATACACTCTCCTTTTTTTTTTTATTACATTATAGGTTGGTGAAGGGTTGTGTCACATAAAGTGAATTTTCGCATAAAGTAAATTGTACATTTCCATAAGAAATAATGGTACTTTAACTTGAAAATGGAGCCTAATGGTTCCTGTTATTTTAAGAGTTTGTGTAAATTGCATTTGTTTAATTTTTTTCATGATACGCACTATTTCAAATTTGCATAATTTAAACTCACATAAAAAGAGAGGAGAGTACACTTTTGACACAGCAAATGATACATGTTGTTAGAATATAAACTGGCTCAGAATGTAACTTTTTCTGGCCATAATTTATTAGCATTATATGGTACAATTGCCAAAAAAGGTATTGCGACAACTATTGATACAACATTTAATATATTAATGTCCATAGTTGTTAGTAGGGATTATAAATATGTATTACAGAAGGATATGTATATTTCCTTCTGTTATACATGCTTATAGTCCATACAAATAGTTGTGGATATTAATATGGTTAAAGTTCTATCAAAATTTGTTGAAATACCTTTTTTGGCAACTGTACATTACATGGGAGGGGGGGGGATGGACGCAAATTTATGCCGCCGACTGTACAGTGCCTATTCAGACCTCACACATATACAGGTCTCCCTCACCATACGATTGGGTTAGGTTCTTCAAAACCCAATCGTATAGCGATCGATCGTGTAACGAGCTTAAGGTTTAATGGGATAAATAGGGTTACGTTCCAAGACTCGTATATTATGACCATAACATCACTATTTACTACCATAATATATAATTAATGGTAACAAACAATGTTAAGAACAGTTAATCACTTTATTTAACTTACAGTTAAGTATATCGGTATTGTAATTTGTGAAATTAGGCCCAGGCACACAAAGAACATTTACTTGTCATCATCTGACAGCATGGACAGGGGAGAGTCGAGAGATAGAGAGGGTGTAGTGGAGAACGAGAAGGCTAGACAGTGTGGCGCCTGAGGGTGGATGGCACGGGAGGGGAGGTAGACAGTGTTGCCACAGTGGATGGAGAGTGGGATGGCACAGACACACCGAAAACATACACTCGTCCTCGCACACAGAAAACATTCACTAGTCATCATCTGACAGCATGGACAGGGGAGAGTCGGGAGATAGTGAAGGTGTAGTGGAGAACGAGAAGGCACTAAGGCAGACTGGTAGGCTAGACAGTGTGGCGCCTGAGGGTGGATGGCACGGGAGGGGAGGTAGACAGTGTTGACACAGTGGATGGAGAGCGGGATGGCTCAGACAGTGTTGACACAGTGGATGGAGAGCGGGATGGCTCAGACAGTGGCAGACACACCGAAAACATACACTCGTTCTCGCACACAGAAAACATTCACTCGTCATTATCAGACATGCCGTTTTATTATGTCCAGCTTAGACTGCAAGCTCAAGCTCTTCCTTGCTTTTTTGGGCTTTACATCACTAGGAGAAGTGCTTGCAGGTTGCTTAGAAACCATAACGAGACGAATGAATCACTCGATAATAAGAGAGGGGCAGTATGATAATGGTAGCAGTGGGAGCTTGACTGAAGGAGACAACTTGTCTCCTTCATGTCTGGTAATGACGAGTGAATGTTTTCTGTGTGCGAGGACGAGTGTATGTTTTCGGTGTGTCTGTGCCATCCCACTCTCCATCCACTGTGGCAACACTGTCTACCTCCCCTCCCGTGCCATCCACCCTCAGGCGCCACACTGTCTAGCCTTCTCGTTCTCCACTACACCCTCTCTATCTCCCGACTCTCCCCTGTCCATGCTGGGTCAGACAAGGGAAAACGGTTCAAAACACGCAGACGACGCAGTTCTTCCAATCGTCGCTATGCTTGGGTGGCGCTGTCATCACTCGCTCAAACAAATGATAGTAACCTTGCGCAGCGGGAGATCATAAATGCGAGTGAAAATGATCGTTTAAAGAGCCAAGGGTATCAAAGTAGTTAAATCGTATACGCGAAATATCGTATAGTGATGCATTGTATAGTGAGGGAGACCTGTATATACAAGACCTCTTAATATAATAACAGTACTATCTTATATTTAACACGGTGCATATAGCCTCAAAGAGACCTTATATTCTAATTATATTCTAAAGTCTTCAAAATCTAACTATGAGTAGTCGAACAACAATAAATCTAGTAGTGGGTGTGTTGTTGTTGTTGTTGTCGTGAGTCTGGTTGACCGAAGCCGCACAGATGCTCAGACCCCCAGATGGGAGCCAGGGTGATAATGAGTACACTCTCCTCTTTTTTTATTACATTATAGGTTGGTGAAGGGTTGTGTCGCATAAAGTGAATTTCGCATAAAGTAAATTGTACATTTCCATAAGAAATAATGGTACTTTAACTTGAAAATGGAGCCTCCTTTTATGTTCCTGTTATTTTGAGAGTTTGTGTAAATTGCATTTATTTAATTTTTTTCATGATACGCACTATTTCAAATTCGCATAAAAAAAAGAGAGGAGAGTGTATATAAAGTAATATCTTTCACCGTGATAAAAAAAGTTTGAGTTTTATTCTTACATCAACACCTCCTTCTTTCTTTCTTTCTTTCTTACCTCAACCTCTCACTCACACCAATAAATATTCTGGAGAAAATATACTTGTGACTCACTTTTAATTAATTAGCTTATCATTGTGACTCACTTTTATTAATTATTTAGTTTCAGCTGTGGTTAATCTAGCTCCAACTTGTGGCAAAATTATTCTCCATTCCATCTTTCAAAATTCATTCAAAAATTCATCTCAATAAGAGGGTGTGGGAATACATACATACACAACAAATACTGTGATACAATACCCAGTCTAATCAAAATTTTGATATTAAAAAAATTATAACATTCATAACCAATATTTCTTAACAATACACAAACAAAAGTATTATTTAATTAATTAATATTATGAACCAATCCTGTACAGTATCTATCTATAGTTCTGATGCCTCATTCCCTCCAAGGGGACGGCCACGACAGAAAGGTCTCCAGTCTTCCCTGTTCCAACACTCCCTCCTTACTCCCTACTCTGTCCCTCATGTTTCTCTCCTTTACATACTCTTCCACTCCCTCCTTACTCCCTACTCTGTTCCTCATGTTTCTCTCCTTTACATACTCTTCCACTCTGTTCCAACACTCCCTCCTTACTCCCTACTCTGTCCCTCATGTTACTCTCCTTTACATACTCTTCCACTCTGTTCTGCCATCTAACTGGTGGTCTGCCTCTCACACCACACCCCACAACTTCACTTCCATACACCTTCTTTACAAACTCATCACCTTGCATTCTCTCTACATGTCCAAACCTGTACAGTACTCTAAAAATAATAAAACCTTGGTGGTGTTTCGTGGCAATTTTTGAAGGCCTCGTTTATCTCCAATTTTCCCGTTTATCTCCAATTTTCCCGTTTATCTCCAATTTTCCCGACTTGATCCGAGTTTTTTTTAAAGACTGGTGTATGTAGCGAGTAGATGTTCTTGTCCCCCTACTCCTGCACCCCCCAAGCCTGTCCCCTTATTCCCGCACACCCTCCAAGCCTGTCCCCCTACTCCCACAACCTCCCCAAGCCTGTCCCCTTACTCCTGTACCCCCCTAAACCCCCCCAAGCCTGTCCCCCTATTCCTGCACACACTTAACCTACTCCTCCTCCTTTCTCTCTCTCTCTCTCTCTCTCTCTCTCCCTCTCTCTCTCTCTCTCTCTCTCTCTCTCTCTCTCTCTTCTCTTCTTTTACAGAC
>JAWZYT010000986.1:127500-140000 GCA_034508575.1 Petrolisthes manimaculis
TAATAATAATAATAATAATAATACAATGAGAACTATAGATGTATTTTTGCATACGACTTCTAACATCAAACTACAGTATATAACAAAATTAAACAAAACTCAATTCATGCACTTTTCATTTTGTCAACTGTACATTCGTGATACATAATTTCTGTACACTCGTGATACATAATTTCTGACCAGAGTGTGAGGAGCAGAAAGCTTCGAATCGCCTGGTATTGTTCATTTCCCCACCCACCCAGTACACCTATAGAGGCTGAGTTCCAATGTAGGGTGTGTGTTAGTGTGTGTGTAGCTTGTGTGTGTATGTGAGTGTGTAGCTTGTTTGTGTGTGTGTGTGTGTGTATATATATGTGTGTGTGTGTGTTGTGTGTGTGTGTTGTTCATTTCCCCACCCAGTACACCTATAGAGGCTGAGTTCGAATGCAGGGTGTGTGTGTGTGTGTGTAGCTTGTGTGTGTGTGTGTGTGTGTGTGTGTTATTGTTCATTTCCCCACCCAGTACACCTATAGAGGCTGAGTTCGAATGCAGGGTGTGTGTGTGTGTGTGTGTGTTGTGTGTGTGTGTTGTTCATTTCCCCACCCAGTACACCTATAGAGGCTGAGTTCGAATGTAGGGTGTGTGTTGTGTGTGTGTGTGTGTGTCTGGTCAGGGATTATATATCACTCCTGTACATTACTGTGGGTTTTGTATTTACCTTCCGTTGACACTCCCAGTCCATATTTTGTCGTGTGGGCTTCTGGGACGACAAAGAGACCTGCAACAACACACAACACACACAGAGAAACAAAACGTGAGAGGGTGATGGTGGTAGTGGTGGTAGTGGTGATAATATATTAAAAAAAAATTATCAGGTACAGTTGGAGACATGAATATATTAAAAAAAATTGTCAGGTACGGTTGGAGACATGAATGGGTGGTACAGCCCAAGTGAAAGATGGTCAATTTCTCTCAATATCAAGTTCCTTAGTGCCAAATAGGAGACATCAGGGGCAGAAGTCAGTATTGAGGATGGTGTGTGTGTGTGTGTGTGTGTGTGTGTGTTCCTTAGTGCCAAATAGGAGACATCAGGGGCAGAAGTCAGTATTGAGGATGGTGTGTGTGTGTGTGTGTGTTCCTTAGTGCCAAATAGGAGACATCAGGGGCAGAAGTCAGTATTGAGGATGGTGTGTGTGTGTTCCTTAGTGCCAAACAGGAGACATCAGGGGCAGAAGTCAGTATTGAGGATGGTGTGTGTGTGTGTGTGTTCCTTAGTGCCAAACAGGAGACATCAGGGGCAGAAGTCAGTATTGAGGATGGTGTGTGTGTGTGTGTGTTCCTTAGTGCCAAACAGGAGACATCAGGGGCAGAAGTCAGTATTGAGGATGGTGTGTGTGTGTGTGTGTTCCTTAGTGCCAAATAGGAGACATCAGGGGCAGAAGTCAGTATTGAGGATGGTAATAAAAAGCAAGTACCTGATAATAGACACACAATGGTTACTCAAATGGGACAAGTATGTTTCACCTGGGCTGTACCACCCATTCATGTGTCTAACTGTACAGGTGTGGTCAAATATAATCATCCATATAGGGGGTAACTCACGTATAAGAGTTTGACAGCTTCCCTCTGTTCCTTAGATGATAAATTTGTTGCCAATAAATAGGTTAACTACCATCTTTTAATTTACTACAAGCAGCTACACACTACTTAAAACAATAACACACACACACACAGGTTAACTACCATCTTTTAATTTAATACAAGCAGCTACACACTACTTAAAACAATAACACACACACACACACACACACACACACAGGTTAACTACCATCTTTTAATTTAATACAAGCAGCTATACACTACTTAAAACAATAACACACACACACACACACTACTTAAAACAATAACATCATAATTATGTGAACGTGAAAACATTAGACAGTAAATGGTTTGAGATTCCCATATGTGGATGATTATTATTGACCACAACTGTACATCCGCAATCCTAAATTTAATATCCACCAATATTTTCATTCCTTCCATGGTAGTAAATATCTTGGTAATAAAGAACAACAACACGTGTATGATTTTGCACCACCTCATAATAATAATAATAATAATAATAATAATAATAATAATAATAATAATAATAATAATATCCACCAACACTTTCTTTCCATGGTAGTAAATATCTTTGTAATAAACAAAAACACGTGTATGATTTTGCAGCACCTAATAATAATAATACTAATACTAATAATAATAATAATAATTGAGGGGGTTGCTTGAGTTGACATAAGGTGTTGTTGTTGTATGATTATATTTTGATATGATACTGATTTATTTACACGATGGATGGATGGAAGGAAAGTGTGAGTGGATATTTGATTGTGGCTGTACATACATACACACATACATACATACACGTATAAGAGTAAACATTAGCCTACTGGGCACCACATATAACAACTACAGAAGAAAATAAACTTAAATTAATGAAGAAATTTGTATTAAAAATGGCTCTTATATATTTTTCTAAGGGTGTGTGGGAGTAGGGGACAGGCTTGGGGGGTGTTTGGGGGGTGCGGGAATAGGGGGACAGGCTTGGGGGGTGTTTGGGGGGTGCGGGAATAGGGGGACAGGCTTGGGGGGTGTTTGGGGGGTGCGGGAATAGGGGGACAGGCTTGGGGGGTGGATGGTCGAAAAACTCATGCATGTCCCCTATTCTCACACCCCCAAGCCTGTCCCCCTATTCCCGCACCCCCATAACCCCCACCCCCAAGCCTGCCCCCCTACTCCCCACCCCCAAGCCTGCCCCCATATTCCCGCACCCCCTTCTTCTGGTCCTGTTGTTTCCTGGCATACTTTGGAGGAATCAAGGCACTCCAATGTATGTATGTATGTAGGTATCTTTTTGAAGTGCCTTGATTCCTCCAAAGTATGTCAGGAAATAGGATTAGCTTAAAGAGGTAGGTTGCTCCTCCTTCTATCTCTCTATCTCTCTCTCACACATACTCTCTCTCTAACACACACACACACACACACTACTTCTCTCACACACACACACTCCCTCTCTCTCTAACACATACACACACACTCTCACTCTCTCTCACACACTCTCTTTCATACACTCTCTCTCTCTAACACACAAAAACCCTCTCTCTTTCATACCCCCCCTCTCTCTCCCTCTCTCTCATACCCACACCCTCCCCCTCTCATACCCTCTCTCTCTCTCTCTCTCTCACACTTACAACTTACCTCCAGCATATTGAGGGAAGGCTGAGAGTTGATTCAAAGCCACAGTACCAGCGAACACCAGAAAGTTGATAACCACCAAAGCAGCTCGACCTCCATTATGTTCACCCATCCTGTTAATAAGAATAATAATAATAATAATAATAATAATAGTTGTAATAGTAGTAGTAATAGTAGTAATAATAATAACAATAATAATAGTGGTAGTAGTAGTAATAGTAATAATGATATCTTGAGAATAATAGTAATAATGATAATAATAATAGTAGTAGAAGTAGTAGTAGTAGTAGTAGTAGTAGTAGTAGGAGTAGGAGTAGGAGTAGGAGGAGGAGGAGGAGTAGTAGTAATAATATCTTGTTTGTATTTTGACTTAATCCTGTCAAAATAATAATAATAATAATAATAATAATGATAATAATAATATTAATCTATATATGTAAATGAAGAGAGTGTGTTTGTGTGTCATGGTATACAAATTGTCATGTGACCACCTACAGCGCCAGGAATTCACACACGGAAAGTGTGTGACAGTGAGGGGGGACAGAGGATATTTTCGTCACAAAAAACACCCCACTAATTACTTAATTACACACTCTTCACTTATCGTATGCCTGGCAACCCACTCGGTTTGTTTACATTCCACGCTACTACCGCTGGGAAGGAAAAAATATCGTACCGTGCGTAGCACGGACTTATGGTCTAGTAATAATAACAATAATAATAGTAATAATAATAATAATCGTTTGTATTTTGACCCTAACTTGTGAAAATAAAAAAAAGGTTTTGTTTACATATTGACACGAGTTGAGGATGATTATATACAAACACACACACACACACACACACACACACACACACACACTCTCTCTCTCACGTTTCTACAAGGTCATTATTTCTATCTTTTTTTTTCTTTTTTTTACGAGGTAGACCCTAAACCAAATTTCTCCCAACACACACACACACACATACGCTCTCATACACACATACATACACACATAAACGCTCTCATACATACATACACACTCTCTCTCTCTACACACACACACACGCTCTCTCTCTCTCTCTCTACATACACACACGCTCTCTCTCTCCCTCTCTCTACACACACACACAAGCTCTCTTTCTCTCTCTCTGCATTCTCTCTCTCTCTCTCTCTCTCTCTCTCTCTTTTTCGGTCAGACATTCCCTTACACTCTTAGTTTAAAAAAAATTTGAGGGTCCTTACTGGAGCTCTATGAATTCTCCAAACTACTCCAGGCAACAGATTCCCTATTAGAAACACTGAAGCGTTTTGTGGCCTGGATTATTTGGAGGGTGGTATCCTAACAACCTATTGCTGCCGAACACTGGCTGACAGATAGAGATAGATAGAAAGATATAGATAGAAAGATATAGATATAAAGATATAGATATAAAGATATAGATAGAAATAGATATAGATATAAAGATATAGATATAAAGATATAGATATAAAGATATAGATAGAAAAATAGATAGAAAGATATAGATAGAAAGATATAGACAGAAATAGATATAGATAGAAATAGATATAGATAGAAAGATATAGATAGAAATAGGGACAGATAGATGGAGGAAAATGGAACACAAGTTTTGAATAGAGTATAGTTAGGTCTGTCTGGGTGGAATCAGTGCATTGACTTTTTTTGTGTTCAGATTATTTTCAAAGTGAATCTTTACCCCGTGATTCTGGCTGGTGGCTCTTAGATTTAACCTAGTGCATTGCCAAGGGTGCTACAACAACTAGCAAGGAGGAAAGGCTCCATATTTTGGCACTAAGGGAAGGAAAAGTGCCAATTAAAGAAATATACAGGCGAACTGTCAGGCATACCACAACCATAACACATATCCTTCTTGCTTTACTGGAGAAATCCTATTTTGAAAAATTAGCTAGGTCTATATAGGCCTAGACGTCTGTAAGAGGTTATTAATATCAAAGGAAAAATGACAAAGTACAAATTGCTGGCTACCAGAACAATACATATATATACTTTTTTATGAAATCTCCCATAATTTTATGTCACGATGTCGTAGGTAGCGTCCATGTCGGTGGGAGATAGTGTCTTTTTTTGCCGATACTGTACAGTTAGACACATAAATGGGTGGTACAGCTCAGGTGAAAGATACTTGTCCCATTTGAGTAACCATTGTGTGTCTATTATCAGGTACTTGCTTTTTATTACCATCCTCAATACTGACTTCTGCCCCTGATGTCTCCTATTTGGCACTAAGGAACTTGATATTGAGAGAAATTGACCATCTTTCACTTGGGCTGTATCACCCATTCATGTGTCCAACTGTACATACCATCACTTCCACACGTTTCTACAAGGTCATTAGCAGTAAACTACCCAACCAGGAACCAACAACAATGATTAGGCAGATTATCCACAAGTTTAAAATAATAATGGGTTTCTTTTCCTGGTTAATAAATAAAACTTTGAAAGATTAACTATAAGAAATTTGTGATGTTTAGTGATTTTTCTGTACTTATGTATGTGTGTGTGTGTGTTTGTGTGTGTGTGTAGAGAGAGAGAGAGATAACTTGTGTGTGTCTGTGTAGAGAGAGTGTGTGTGTGTATGAGAGAGAGAGAGAGAGAGAGAGAGAGAGAGAGAGAGAGAGAGAGAGAGAGAGAGAGAGAGAGAGAGAGAGAGTGTGTGTGTGTGTAGAGGGAGAGAAAGTGTGTGTGTGTGTGTGTGTGTGTTAGGGTGTGAAGTGTATCGTATTAATATCAATGAATACACACATACTTACACACACTAGCTGGCTGCACACTACCACGATCACATACACACACACACACACACACACATAAATACTGGTTTATTGCATACTACCACGATTAGACACACACATACATACATACACACACATATACATACAAACACACACACACACACACACACACACATATATATATATATATATATATATATATATATATATATATATATATATATATATATATATATATATATATATATTCCCTACACACACACATATATATACATATACACACACACATATTCCCTACACACACACACACATACACACACACACACACATATACATATTCGCTGCACACACACACAAACATACATATTCCTTCTACACACACACAAACACACACACATATTCCCTACACACACACACACACACACACAAGCAGCTGTGACCTTCTACGTCTTGTATTTTTTGCGAGTGTACAGAAATACGAGATGCACGCAAAGTACCATTCACACGCACACACACACACGCAAAGGGTAAGGTACAGTACAAGTATTAGTCACACGCACACGGAGGTATGTACAGTCTCCTCCACTCCTGCCTTCACCACATCAGCGTCAGTTTTGAGACTTAGGGTGAATTCCGCAGTGGTTTGTTATTTAATGAATTTGTTGAGTAATCTATACAGTGATTATTATTATCTAACTGTTGGATAGATATTGTGAATGTGGATACTCACCTTTTGCAAAATAATGAAGCCTTTACAAGTGTGGTTGGTTGGGGAGCTAACAAACCAATACCACTGTGGAATCAACCCTTAGATTCGAAGCATATGTTAACATCCTTGCATCTGTTTCGGATCGGAGTCTCGAAGCTGGTGGTTCACACGATATGGGGAGGAGGGGAAGACACATTGGCAACGCTGATGTGGTGAAAGCAGGAATGGAAGAGACTAACACCCGTAGTTTTAAAACATTTGAGGGCCCTTACTGGAGCTCTATGAATTCTCCAAACTACTCCAGGCAACAGATTCCCTATTAGAAACACTGAAGGGTTCTGTGGCCTGGATTATTTGGAGGGTTCATAGAGCTCCAGTAAGGACCCTCAATTTTTTTATTAAACTACGGGCCTGAGTTCGAACAAGTGAATTTTCCAAACCATTCACAACGTTGAGAGGTTTAGAAGACTCACTTTATCGAACTCTGTTCAGTTACTCTCCAACACTCCTTGTACCCTGGTCACCACTATCACCCATGGATGTACAGTTGCCAAAAAAGGTATTGCGACACACACACACATACAAGCACAAGCATAGGTAAAACACACACACACATACACATAAGTAACACACACACACACACAAGTATAGGTAAAACACACACACACATACACATATAAGTAAATCTCTCTCTCTCTCTCACAGACACATAAGTAAATCTCTCTCTCTCTCTCTCTCTCTCTCTCTCTCTCTCACACACACAGAGTTGACCTATACTAGACATACCATCTTCTTTAACCCACGTGAATAATAGGTAGAGACCACACTGAATTGGGGGGGGGAGGGGAGGGTGGGGGGGTTGGGGGAGGAGGGAGTGGAAGGGAAGAGGGGGAGGGAGGGAAGGAAGGAAAGATGGAAGGAAGGATGGAAGGAAGGATGGAAGGAAGGAAAGAAGAAAGGATGGAAGGAAGGAAGGAAAGATGGAAAAGAGGAAAGAAGGAAGGAAAGCAGGGAGACGAGAAAGAAGGAAGGAAGGATGGAAGGAAGGAAAGATGGAAGGAAGGGAGGAATGAAGGGAGAAGAGAAAGAAGGAAGGTAGGATGGAAGGAAGGAAAGAAGGAAGGAAAGAAGTGAGAAGAGGAAGAAAGAAGGGAGGGAAGATGGAAAGGAGGAAGGATGGATGGAAGGAAGGAGAGAAAGGAAAGATGTAAGGAAGGAGAGAAAGATGGAAGGAAGGAAGGAAGAAAGGAAGGAAGGAAGGAAGGAAGGAAGGAAGGAAGGAAGGAAGGAAAGGAAGGGAGGGAAGAATGAAGGGAGAGAAAGAAGGAAGGAAGGAAGGAAGGGAGGAAAGTAAAAGAGAGAATGAGAGCAGAACAGGAAACAGGTTTGACAAGAACACACACACACATACACACACACACACACACACACACACACATTTGCACATACACACACACGCACACACACACACAAACACACACACACAAGGAAATTCTTAACACACATACACACACACATATATACACACACACACACACACACACACATTAGCACACACACACACATTTGCACATTACGTTTCCTTAGCAAACTAGAGAGAGGATTTAAATAATACAATAACAAAAATAATAACATCAATAATAACGTAAATAATAACATTAGCAATAACAACATAATTCTCTCTTTCTCTCTCTCTCTCACACACACACATACACACACAAGGAAACTCTAACACACACACACACACACACACACACACACACACACACACAAGAAAACTCTAACACACATACATACACACAAGGAAACTAACACACATACACACACACACACACACACACACACACAATTAAATTCTAACACACACACACACACACTCACATACACATAAGGAAACTCTAACACACATACACACTCATATACACACACACACACATACATACTCTCATACACACACACACACACACACACGCTCTCAATTAAGTCACCTGAGTCACCTGAGTGTAACCTAACTACCACTACTACCACAACTACTACTACTACCACTACTACTACTACTACTACCACTACTACATCCATTTACACTAGCTACACTCTCTCTACTTTCTCTCTCTTAAACTACACTCTCTTACACTTTCCCTTCACTCTCTCTACTCTCTTAAACTACACTCTCTCTACACCCTCTTACACTTTCCATACACTCTCTCTACTCCCTCTTACACTCTCTCTAGACCCTCTTACACTCTCTATACACCCACTTACGCCACACACTTTCCCTCCACTCTCTCTCTCAACACCCTATTACCCTTTCAATACACCCCTCCTCTTACACAACACACTCTCCCTCCACTCTCTTACACTCTATCTACACCCTCTTACACTCTACCTCCACTCTCTCTTACACCACACACTCTCCCTCCACACTTACACACGCTCTCTCCACACTCTCTTACACCCTATTACCCTTTCAATACACCCTCTCTCTTCTTACACAATAACAATGGTGACGAAAGCTAAGCAAGGTTGGAAAGACATGTGACACACGAGATACGAATGAGTAAACAGATTCAGGTGTTTATAGACTATAGACTAAAAGAGATTCAGGTGTTTATAGAGTATAGACTAAGAGATTCAGGTATTTATAAAGTATAGACTAAAATATTAATAAAAGATTCAGGTGTTTATAGACTATGGACTAAAAGAGATTCAGGCGTTTATAGAGTATAGACTAAAAGATTAAAAGAGATTCAGGTATTTATAGACTATAGACTAAAAGATTAAAAGAGATTCTGGCGTTTATAGACTATAGACTAAAAGAGATTCAGGTGTTTATAGAGTATAGACTAAAAGATTAAAAGAGATTCTGGCGTTTATAGACTATAGACTAAAAGAGATTCAGGCGTTTATAGAGTATAGACTAAAAGAGATTCAGGTGTTTATAGAGTATAGACAAAAAGATTAAAAGAGATTCAGGTGTTTATAGACTATAGACTAAAAGAGATTCTAGTGTTTATAGAGTATAGACTAAAAAAAATAAAAGATTCAGGTGTTTATAATGTATAGACTAAAAGAGATTCAAGTGTTTATAGAGTATAGACTAAAAGAGATTCAAGTGTTTATTGTCTAAAAGAGATTCACTATGAGAGATTTACAGAGATACACGATCCCAGTGCAGGCATTGAGAGAGAGAGAGAGAGAGAGAGAGAGAGAGAGAGAGAGAGGATTTCCTCATATATGTAAAGAGTATTTAATATTAATACTATCAGCGACCCCAAGCCTGTCCCCCTATTCCCGCAACCCCCAACCCCCCCCCAAGCCTGTCCCCCTATTCCCGCACCCCCTAACCCCCTCCCCCCAAGCTTGTCCCTACCCCCGCACACCCCTTAATATGAGGCAGGGAGATATTGTACAGGTTGGTCTTGTGTTAGGGGGGAAAGGAAAGGAAAGGTCCAGGGAGAATAATAATTTGGGGAGAGTCCTTGCTCTGTATGTGTGTGTGTGTGTGTGTGTCTTCTCTCTTTCTGTGTGTGTCTCATTTCTCTCTTTCTCTCTCTCTCTGTGTTCTTTCTATCTATCTATCTCTCTCTCTCTCTCTGTGCGTGTATATATATCATATATGTGTGTGTGTGTGTGTCTCTGTCACACATTTTCTATTTTTTTTTTGTGTGTGTGTATGCATGTGTCTCATTTCTCTCTCTCTCTCTCTCTCTCTCTCTCTCTCTCTCTCTCTCTCTCTCTGTCACATATTCTCTTTCCCTGTCACACACACACGCACAAATACTTATAGCTCTTTCTCTCTAACTCACATATTTCCTTTCTTTTTCTCACACTCACTCACTTTGTCACACATACATACACATACAAACTCTCTCTCTCTTTTTCTCTCTGTGTGTGTATGTATGTGTGTCCTCTCTCTCTCTTTCTGTGTGTGTGTGTCCTCATTCTCTCTCTCTCTCTCTCTCTTTTTTTTTTTGGGGGGGGGGGGTCGCAGTGCATGTAAAAGAACACACACACACACACACACACACACACACACACTCTAGCGGCTACCATCACAACCAATATTCTGTTTATAGCGACCAAAACTAACACACACACACACACACACACACACATTCAGTAACCCTAACACACGCACATACACGCAGACATTATTCCTGACAGACACACACACACACACATTCGGTAACCTTGACACACACACACACACACACACACATACAGAGACGTTATTTCACACACACACACACACATTCAGTTACCCTAATACACACACACATAGACATTATTACACACACACACACACACACACACACACACACACACACACAGTAACCCAAATACACAAACACACACACACACACACACAGTAACCCAAATACACACACACACAAACACATACATCTTATTCCACACACACACACACACACAGACATTATTCCACACACACACACAGTAACCCAAATACACAAACACACATACACACACATAGACATTATTCTTCACACACACACACACACATTATTCCACACACACACACACACACACATTCAGTAATCTTAACACACACACACACACACACACATTATTCCACACACACACACACACACACACAAACACACACATTCAGTAATCTTAACACACACACACACACACACACACACACACACACACACACAAACACACACATTCAGTAATCTTAACACACACACACACACATAGACATTATTCCTGATACACACACACACACACATTCAGTAACCCTAATAACACACACACACGCATTATTCCTGACACACACACACACACAAACACATACAGACACACACACACACACATTCAGTAACCTTGACACACACACACACACACACACACACAACACACACATTCAGTAACCCTAATAACACACACACACACACGCATTATTCCTTACACACACACACACACACAAACACATACATACACACACACACACACATTCAGTAACCTTGACACACACACACACACACACACACACACACACACACACACACATTCAGTAACCCTAATACACACACACACACACACGCATTATTCCTTACACACACACACACACACAAACACATACATACACACACACACACACATTCAGTAACCTTGACACACACACACACACACACACACACAGGGGATTGAAGGGATTATAAATTGTATGCCATTATGAAAATAGTTCCCCAGGATCCCTCTCCTCACCTCAACCCTCATTATTAGAAAGAGAGAGAGAGAGAGAGAGAGAGAGAGAGAGAGAGAGAGAGAGAGAGAGAGAGAGAGAGAGAGGGTTGATCAGGAAGTGAGTTGAATAGAGAGAGAGAGAGAGAGAGAGAGAGAGAGAGAGAGAGAGAGAGAGAGAAAGTGAGAGAGTGTGGCATTGTGAGTGATAAAGTGAGTGTGAGAGATAAAGTGTGTGTGAGAGAGATAGTGTGTGTGTGTGTGATAAAGTGTGTGGGTATTAGAGAGAGAGAGAATGTGTGTGTGAGATAGTGTGTGTGTGCGAGAGATATAGAGTGTGTGTGTGTGGCATTGTGTGAGAGATAGTGTGTGTGTGTGGCATTGTGTGAGAGATAGTGTGTGTGTGTGTGTGTGGCATTGTGAAAGAGAGAGAGAGAATGTGTGTGTGGCAAGTTTAAAATATATAAATTACGACCTAACTATGAATTGAAGTTTCTACACACTGTATTACTTAGAAGTGGAGCTTACTGTACTGTACTGTATATTGATTGACTATGTGTGTGTGTGTGTGTGTGTGTGTGTGTAGGGGGGGTT
>JAWZYT010000987.1:0-70173 GCA_034508575.1 Petrolisthes manimaculis
CAAGCATCCATTTTCACTTATTACCATTTTCTCTCTCTCTCTCTCTCTCTCTCTCTCTCTCTCTCTCTCTCTCTCTCTCTCTCTCTCCCTCTCTCTCTCTCTCTCTCTCTCTCTCTCTCTCTCTCTCTCTCTCTCTCTCTCAGTATGTGTGTGTGTGTGTGTGTGTCACGATTAAGGCCACATTGGTGATGGTGGTGCTTTTAGTGGTATTGAAAGATGAACCCACCGCCAATTCTCCGGATACACCTACCTCATCTAGCCTCTGTGTGTGTGTGTGTGTGTTTGTTTGTGTATGTGTGTGTATTGTTTGTGTGTGTGTTTGTATGATGTGTGTGTATTGTTTGTGTGTGTGTTTGTATGATGTGTGTGTATTGTTTGTGTGTTTGTGTATTGTTTGTTTGTGTATTGTTTGTTTGTGTGTTTGTATGATGTGTGTGTATTGTTTGTGTGTGTGTTTGTGTATTGTTTGTTTGTGATGTGTGTGTGTTTGTGTATTGTTTGTTTGTGATGTGTGTGTGTTTGTGTATTGTTTGTTTGTGATGTGTGTGTGTTTGTGTATTGTTTGTTTGTGATGTGTGTGTATCGTTTGTGTGTCTGTGTGTTGTGTTGTTTGAAATGTCCGATCGAGAGAGAGAGAGAGAGAGAGAGAGAGAAAGAGAGAGAGAGAGAGTCTGTAAGTGGAGAGAGAGAGAGAGAGAGTCTGTAAGTGGAGGGAGAGGAAGCAGGTGTGCATGGGAATAGAGAAGGAAGGAGAGGAAATAGCAAAATTGAGGATAAGAGAGTGGGTGGATGGAAGGATGGAAGCAAGGACACTGAAAAATGAGAGGGAGGGATGAATGGGTGGGGGTGAGTAGAGGGGAAGGGGGAATGGGTGGGGGGGAGAGGAGAGGGGAAGGGGGAATGGGTGGGGGGGGGAGGAGAGGGAAAGAAGGATGAATGGGTGGGGGAGGAGAGGGGAAAGGGGGAATGGGTTGTGGGGATGGAGAAGGGCTAATGGGTTGTGGGGATGGGGGAGAAGGGGGAATGGGTAGTGGGGATGGGGAGAAGGGATAGGGATGAATATGTTGAAGGGGAGGGGAGGGGAGTGGTGATGGAGAATAGATGGTGGGGGAAGGGGGAATGGGTGGTGGTGGGGGAATGGGGGGCTCTCCATCATTCCTTTGTCAAGATATGAAAATGCGGATTTGTGTGTGTGTGTGTGTGTGTGTGTGTGTGTGTGTGTGTGTGTGTGTATCCAATGTTGGTCATAAGCAATCACTTTGTATGGATGGATCTGAGATACTCACGCTTCCCTGCTCACCAAACCTTTCACAATAAGGCTCCTCCTCTTACTTTTATTCTCTTTATCTTACTTTTATTCTCTTTCTTTTATTTATTTCTCTTCCTTTTAGGATATTATCTTTCCCTATCTTTTATTTTCCTTAATATTTTCCTTCTCTTTTATTCTTTTTCTCTTCCTCTTCATATTTATACCCCCGTAGGGAGGTATTGCCTATAGTAATGTGGGCAATACTTACAGGGTTTGGGCGCCCTTCGGCCCCAGCCATTAGCTTTCAGTTCTTCAACTGTCCCTCTTTTCTTTTTATTTCCTTCCTGCTTGCTGTCACACCTCTTTATCACCTTAGGACCTCTATCTTGCGGCGCCTAATATCCATCAATTAAAAAATATATATATTTTTATTTTTCACTTCCTCATTCTCTACCTTTTATCCTCTTCGTTTTATTTATTCTCTCTCTCTTTCTCTCTCTCTCTCTCTATCTCTATCTCTGTCTCTCTCTCTCTCTTTCTCTCTCTCTCACTCTCTCTCTCTCTGCGTGTGTGTGTGTGTTTTCATTTGTCTATTTTATATTTTTGCTGAGGCTCACTTTTCCTTACTCTTTTTTCCACCCTCTCAACACACACACACACACACACACACACACACACACACACACACATCTCCAACACCTTCAGAACCAAACTTGCACAAAGCCCCTCCCCTCATCTCTCTCTCTCTCTCTCTCTCTCTCTCTCTCTCTCCTCTCTCTCTCTCTCTCTCTCTCTCTCTGGTATACTCGTGGCGGCCGCTTTTGATACTAACTGAAGGACCAGGTTTTTTAACACCTCGGCATAATAGCAGCACATCCCTTCCTTCCTTCCCTCCCTCCCTCCCTGCAGCTTCTAACACGGTGAGGAGGGAGGCAGGCAGGCAGGGAGGGAGGGGAGGGAGGGTGGCAATGGGATGGGGTGTAGTAGTAGTAGTGTTTTGAGGGCTAATGGTGGTGGCTTCTGGCGGGTGTTTTGCAAAGATTCACAGGGGACGTCGCGCCCCACACTCCTCTTTACCGCTCCCCTCCTCCTCCTCCTTCTCCTCACCCTCACCCCCTACCCCCCTTCCTCCTCACCCCCTTCCTTCCTCCTCACCCCCTTCCTTCCTCCTCACCCCTTCCTTCCTCCTCACCCCCTTCTTCCTCCTCACCCCTACCCTTCCCTCCTCACCCCCTTCCTTCCTCCTCAAGCCAATTTCAAAGTCGCCGATAAGCAATTAGCTGGAAAGTCATCGCCAGGGAACTAGGGAGTTGGTTTGAAAAATGATTAAGATGATGGTTTAACCACACGTGGTCTATTTATTCGAGGTGTCTTTTATCTTGGTTCCCGGGAATGATATATTATATATATATATAAGTGATATCAAAGTCTCTCTTAAGGTAATGAGTATGCTGTGAGGTGTTGCCGACACCAGCTAATAAACATGAAAGGAAGCGGAGAGGGACACACTCACTCACCCACTCACTCACCCCACCTACTCACCCACCTACTCACACCTACTCCACATTACCCACCACATTCCCAACACGAGAGGTACATGGGGTAGGACCACACACACACACACACACACACACACACACACACACACACACACACACACACACACACACAACACACACACACACACACACACACACACATATATATAAAAGTAAAATATTTTGCACTTCTCTCTACGTCTTATGTTTTTCCCGGCCCAGTGTTTGTTTATACAACTTGCATGAGCAAGATTTGGATTTTCGTTCTTACAGATATTGTTATTAAAATATTATATAAAGACATATAAATTATTATATATATAATGTACAGTTGGCCACAGGAATTCGTACATATTCTCATGATAAATCAAAGTCATTATTGTGAAAGTATTGCAGTGAATGGTCTATTAAGTGACTCAATTATTGCAAAACAACAAACCAATTAATTCGTTGTGTTCAGTTACATAGACTTATATTTCCTGTGTGTGTGTGTGTGTGTGTGTGTGTGTGTGTAGGAATTCCTGAGGCTGACTGTACAGTATAGCACTATCCACACTTCCTTCCCTTGGTCTCAAAGCTAAACTGGTGCCCTTCACATTCAGACATCAACTCCAACTCAACACAGCATTTAAACTCTGGTCATTTCAGTGAGAGTTCAACCAACCCCATCCAACAGCCAATAGATGGAAGTAAAGACCCAAGTGTATTGAAGCCATCATGGTGAGGGCAGGGACACTTACTCACTTCACTCACTGCCTGCATGCCTGCTGCCTGCCTGCCTGCCTGCCTGCCTGCCTGCCTGGCCTGCCTGCCTGCCTGCCTGCCTGCCTGCCTGCGCTGCCTGCCTGCCTGCCTGCCTGCCTGCCTGCCTCCCTGCCTGCCTGCCTGCCTCCCCTGCCTGCCTGCCTCCCTGCCTGCCTGCCTCCCTGCCTGCCTGCCTCCCTGCCTACTGCCTACCTGCCTACCTGCCTGCCTACCTGATGGGGGTATTGGACGGTACTGGGGCTGAAGAAAGGCATACAAGTAACACTGAACAAATTACTGGGACCTCTTCCACCTCCTCGTCTCCTTCCACTCAAGGTAAATACATACAGGTTAAGCGAAGCAACATTTTTTCTGCGGATAAACTGAAGGCAATACTAGATCCTACTCACTGGGACTCCTATTTAAATGACTCGTGTAAAGTTTGTGTTATTTTGGAGAGCTACGGTACTGATTCCTTCACATACAATACCATTATTATATCTGGAGCAACTGAAGCCTCCAAGCAACAGAACACCATTCATTATTCTCGCTCTTCTGGTCCTGTTTCCTAGCATACTTTGGAGGAATCAAGGCACTCCAATGTACAAAAAAGAAATACCACCTAAAGTGCGTTTGTTTGTTTGTTTGTTGCCTGGTATTTATAATAGGAAAGTGTATGAGGAAATAATATAATGATGAGAAAGTTGAGTTATGAAGGAAGAAGTGAAATGTAACAAATGTAAGTCTCTCTCTCTCTCTCTCTCTCTCTCTCTCTCTCTCTCTCTCTCTCTCTCTCTCCTCTCTCTCTCTCTCTCTCTCTCTCTCTCTCTCTCTCTCTCTCTCTCTCTCTCTCTCTCATTTCATCGCCTAAACTTCCCTCTTCTCCTCTTTACTTCTCCTTCGCTCCTACCTTTCCTTCTTCCCTCCTTTTCTCTCCCTTTCCTTCCTCCTTTTCCTCCTACCCACGCCTCTTCCTTTTCTCTCCCTCTCCTTTCTCCCTCCTCCCTTTCTCTCCCTCACTCCCTCCTCCCTTTCTCTCACTCCCCCCTTTCCCTCCGTTACTCCCTCCTCCCCTTCTCTCCCTCACTCCCTCCTCCCTTTCTCTTTCTCATTCCCTCCTTTCCCTACCTTACTCCCTCCTTTCCTTCCCTTTTCACCTCCAAACTCTTCTCTCCTTCCTTCCTTCCTTCTTCACCTCCCACCCACAGCTTCTTCCTTCTTTCATTTCCATCTATATCATCTCCCACCCACGTCTCTTTCCTCCTCTCCCTCCCTCCTTCCCTCCCCCTCTCTCCCTCTTCCTCCCCTTATCACCCTCCCTCCCTCCTCTCCCCTCACCCTCCCTCTCTCCTCTCTCCTCTCCCTCCCCTCTGCTGTATCTCCTTCAAAGCTTATCTCACATTTTCTCTACGGGTTTCTTTCCTTTTCTTTTGGTTAAGTAACTCAGGTAATTAAGATCCCCTCCCTAGTCTCTCAGGCTCTTGTGTGTGTTTGTGTGTGTGTGTGTGTGTGTGTGTGTTTAACCGGTATGTATGTGTGCGAGTAATTGTGACTGTATGAATGAGAATACAAAGAAATACAAAGGAGGTACAGGCAACAACAGCCCTGGTGGGCCTCACAAGGCTGCCTGTGTAACTATTCTACGTCTATGGTTTCTACATGTCTGAGGAAAAGGATAGTAAAGTGGAAGGCTCCTCCCCACCCACCTCTCCCTCCGGTAAAAACCGGCCTGAAAAAAGTGGTGGAAAAAACACCTGTGCAGCAGTAGAAAAAAAAAACTGAACAGGAAATTTTATAGTACAGTGTGAAAAAGAATACAATAATCTATTTACACTAAAAAAAAAAAAAAAAAAAAAAAAATTAACGAGGCGGGTAATAAGTTAGGTTAGGTTTTGTCGTCATGTATTTATCGAGTTTAATTTTAAAAGTATCAATCGTACTGCTACTGACTACTTGTGCTGGGAGAGAGTTCCATACATTAACTATTCTGTTGAAGAAAATGTGTTTTGCTTCTTCCGATCTAAAGGCTTTTCCGATTATTTTGAACCCATTGTTTCTTGTGGTTCTTTCTCGATCAAGAATTACATAATCGCTTATATTGACATTGTCGAAACCATGAATCATTTTAAAAACCTCAATTATAGCAATATTAATTTAAGAACATGAGATGGACTTTATGGAGTAATAGAGTGACAGGCTTGGAGTAGGTAGAAAGCCTGTCCCCTATGCCCGCACCCCCCTAACCTCCCCCCACCAAGCCTGTCCCCCTATTCCCACACCCCTCTAACCCCCCCACCAAGCCTGTCCCCCTATGCCCGCACCCCCCTAACCTCCCCCCACCAAGCCTGTCCCCCTATTCCCACACCCCTCTAACCCCCCCCCCCCCCCACCAAGCCTGTCCTCCTACTCCCGTACCCCCAAAAAACCCCACACCCCTAACAAAAAAAAAAAAAAAAATACCCCTGCACCCCCCCTAAGCCTGTCCCCCTATGCCTGTCCCCCTATTCCCGCACCCCCTTGATTTATTGTGTTACTGGTCTAATGTTGGAGATGTTTGGTTTGTGGAAATTAGTATATGCCTATGTCACTAAATTTACTGTTAAGAGATTATAACCCTTAATAAAGAACACACACACACACACACACACACACACACACACACACACACACACACACACACACATACACACACACACACACACACACACACACATAGTGTACAGGTAACACACACACACACACACACACATAGTGTACAGGTAACACACACACACACACACATTCATACACACATGATTACACATAGTGTACAGGTAACACACACACACACACACACACACACACACAGAATGAAATGAGGGCTCCGGGTGAGATGTGGGTGAGGCAAGGCAAGGTTTCCTCCCAGCGCGTCACCATCTATACGGAGGAAATACAAAAATAAAATCAAGGAGAAAATTCATTACTAGGATTCACAACAACAAAAGCCGAGCACACCAACCTGTAGACAGATGCAATGGCCACATCATTTTGACCCTTATGTTTACCCGGTTATAAGGGCGGGTTTAGACTCGCACTCTGGCCTTGGGTTGGGACCATCTGCACTGACACTAGTCTAACGTAATATCAACAGATGAAGACTCCAAGTTGGGATGTACAATGCCTCTTGTTACCATAAAACACACACATACAACACAACAATCACAAAGCAATGAGTCAAGGTCACCGTTAAATTCGTTACAAAATATCGTTAAAACCGTTGTCGCTACTCAACGACAATGAAGACGGTTTGCCTGTTCAACTTGGTGTGTAAGCTAATGGTGTGGTTCTCGTACATGGGGCAGCCGCGGTGGTAGCAGGAGTGAATATTACTTTAACAACAACAAAGAGTCGTGTAAGGATCAAAGGAGTGTCGTTGCATTGTCTGTGAGAGTCGGAGGAAGGGAAGGGAAGGAAAGGAGGAGGGGAGGGGAGGGAAGGGAAGGGAAGGGAAGGAGGGGAGGGAAGGGAAGGGAAGGGAAGGAGGGGAGGGAAGGGAAGGGAAGGAGGATAGGAGGGAATGGAATGGAATGGAAGGAGGAGGGAAGGGAAGGGAAGGAGGAGGGAAGGGAAGGGAAGGGAAGGAGGAGAGGAGGGGAGGGGAGGGAAGGGAAGGATGAGGGGAGGGAAGGGAAGGAGGAGGGGAGAGAAGGGAAGGGAAGGAGGAGGGGAGGAGAAGGGGAAGGGAAGGGGGAAGCTACAACTTTCCTTCTCCAACCCAACTCCACATTATTATTAAGGCAGCCACAAGATGATGTAATAACTGATCTCTCTCTCTCTCTCTCTCTCTCTCTCTCTCTCTCTCTCTCATAATGTATGTATGTATGTATGTACAGTTGTTGATGTATGAAACAGACACACCTGAAACATGTAGGGTCCCTCACTAAGCATAGGGTAGGATGAGACATTGTTTTTTTTTGTTTTTTTATGTTTTTTTTCCAACTGAATGAGACTGTGTAATAATAATAATAATAATAATAATAATTAACGGTTTATTTACATGGCAGTCAGAGACTGAAAATATACATAGGGGAAAAAATTACATTAATATTAATTCTTAATTCTAAGATCTATGGGCTACAACTTGGAGACATACAGTACATGTTAATTTAATTGTTTATCTTTCGCACTAAAGTATGAATAGTGCTATGGCGATAGCGGTCAGTGCGTGTGTGTGTGTGTGTGTGTGTGTGTGTGTGTTTCGAGACTGGATGAGACATTATGTGTGTGTGTGTGTGTATGTGTATAGACATTAGGCAACACATCCTTTATATATGCTTGATAAGGGGGCCTCGTTTGAAGTGTGTGTTTTGTTCATGTGCCTACAACTGTACACTCGAAGACTAAATATATATCCGTTGGCACCAGAGGTCATCAGTATAATGTGAATATGAATGTGTTTGTAGATGAGGGTGTGTATGTGTGTGTGTGTATGGTTGGCAGTGCGGGTGTGGTTGGCAGTGCGGGTGTGGTTGAAAGTGGTAGTGGTTTTGAGTGCGTGACTGTGATTTTGAGTGTGTGAGTGTGATTTTGAGTGTGTGAGTGTGATTTTGAGTGTGTGACTGATTTTGAGTGTGTGAGTGTGATTTTGAGTGTGTGAGTGTGATTTTGAGTGTGTGAGTGTGATTTTGAGTGTGTGACTGATTTTGAGTGTGTGAGTGTGATTTTGAGTGTGTGACTGTGATTTTGAGTGTGTGAGTGTGATTTTAAGTGTGTGTGTGTGTGGTTGATGGTGTGGGTGACTAAAGATATCGAATGTGTAGCTTTTTTTTTAAATTAAATAATATGGTTCAGAGTATGTTAATGTATGTGTGCTTAACAGTGTGTGTGTATGTGTGTGTGTGTGTGTAGAACGTTAATAATAATAATAATAATAATAATGATAATAATAATAATGATAATAATAATAATAATAATAATAATAATGATAATAATAATAATGATAATAATAATAATGATAATAATAATAATAATAATAATAATAATGATAATAATAATAATGATAATAATAATAATGATAATAATAATAACGATAATAATAATAACGATAATAATAATAATAATGTTTTTAGTATTCGTAGTAGTTGTAGTACTAGTAATATTATAATTACTTCCCTCCTCTCACACTCATTCCATATCTAACATTTCAACCTCACACACACACACACACACACACACACACACACAGAAAACAATGAGCCTCACAACGCCTAATATATCACCCATCTTCCCCAAGCTGTCTGTCTGTCTGTCTAGCGGTGTCTTTAATGAATGCTGATCCTCTCTGTTAATTCTGTGCTCTCTGTCTCTCTGTCTGTCTGTCTCGGGTTTTGTGGTTTCGTCTCCCGCCTGCCTGTCTCATTGTAACGATCTCTCTCTCTCTCTCTCTCTCTCTCTCTCTCTCTCTCTCGATTAAACAATAGTAAAAGACATACAGTATAATTATTACATAGTAAGATAGTGTGTGTGTGTGTATGTGTGTGTGTGTGTGTGTGTGTGTGTTCTTCCCTACATGTTCTTACCTAATTGTGTCTTTACAGGATTGAGTCAAAGCTCGTAATGTCCCATTTTTTAAACACAATTATCCTATTTTTCGTTAAATCTATGTATGTTTTTGACACACACCACTTCTTCTGGTAATGTGTGTGTGTGTGTGTGTGTGTGTTCTAGTGAGCCACAAAACAGAGAACTGAGTAATGTGAATGAAGATATAGAGAGGTGACGAGTATTGAACAGTGTGTGTGTGTGTGTGTGTGAGGGGGAGAGACTGAGTGACATCTAGTTTGGGTTTTGTGTCACAGCTTCTGACTGTTTATATGTACAGTTCCGAGCTGATGATGAAAGGGAAACAAACACTGCCTGGGCCGTATGCAAGAACATCCGTATATACGTGGTTTTGACGATGGTGTAGAAAGCAGTACAATGACGCTGCATGTAAACAAACAGTATACATGGAGTGTCAGTCAAACATTTTATTGATATACGAACGTGTTTACTATCCATCATGGTCATTTGTTTGTACTGAACGCTATCATTATCCCTCACTTGGCTACTAGACACAGAAACACACAATTATAATCTATCCAAGTGTTAGGAGGTCGAGATAGTGTTATTTCTTCACCTCTTGGTAAGGTCACTAAAATGGGCTTTCACTTCTCCAACTGTCCCTTATTTTCATCTGTTACTTTTTGTGATTACTGTTCCACTTCTTAGTTATCTTATTCCACGGGCGCCGTATGACCTCGCTGTTGCGGCGCCTAATATCAATCAACTCCCTTCATCTGGTGGGAACTATACACTCCGAGATCTAAAGCAGGCGGTTTCTGGACGACAGCCCACCCAAACCATCACGAGGACACACACTCATTTCGAACCAATGGAGTCCTTAGGTGGGCTGTCGTCTAGAAACCGTCTGCTTCAGATCTCGGACTTGGACTCAGGTTGATAAGTGATTGATGTATTTCCAGTGTAGGTCTACCTGTTATAGAATCTTTATGTGGTGAAGGAAGGCAAGTCTGACTGACGACTTAAGGACCCTGTGATCATGTATGGAAATTGGAGGCTTCTGATTCCTTCTGACCAGGCCACGAAACAAGCTCCTGCCATATAGGTGGTGTTTCGTGGCAATATCACAAGGTCCCATAATGTTATATCGTTACTCTTTGGTTCCGTGTTCTGGCGTGTGTTGTGTTGTATAGGTCCATCTTTCAAAGCTTATAAATTATAGTTCATCAGTTGTTGACATGGTAACTGCCTGAAGTAATAATAAGTATACAGCTTTGCTTGAAGCATTGAACAGAGCCAACGAACTAACACCCGTAGTTTTAAAACATTTGAGGGCCCTTACTGGAAATCTATGAATTCTCCAAACTACTCCAGGCAACAGATTCCCTATTCGAAACACTGAAGCGTTTTGTGGCCTGGATTATTTGGAGGGTTCATAGATCTCCAGTAAGGGCCCTCAAATGTTTTAAAACTACGGGTGTAATTCTAGTGGAGAAATTCTTGTGTGTTTACTGTCTCTAGGTATTCGAAGCACATCTGAATACTTATAGTGCTCGTTACTGTACAGCCATGGCTGATAGTGCTTGAACAGGGTCCAAGGAGTGTTGGTGAGCAACTGAACACAGTTCGAACAAGTGAATTTTCCAAACCATTCTCAACGTTGAGAGAGGTTTAGAAGACTCACTTTTTCGAACTCTGTTCAGTTACTCTCCAACACTCTTTGGATCCTGGTGAAGCTCTATCAGCCATGGCTGTACATGTAACAGAACAAAAAGTATATCGTTACAATGTGCTGCTTCGACGAAAAAATGAAATGGTATACCGTGTTATAGATGCGTTTTCTATTTCTGTATATACATAGAAATAGTTTTAGTTCAGGGTTAACATGTGAATTTCATCATTATTAGGACTTATTGTAGGACTGATTAGTCCCAACCAAGATCTGGTTTCTGGACGACAGCAAAATTCAGGATGGACAGCACCTGAATTACTGGGAAAGACTTCAACATCTTAAGCTCTACTCTATGCAGAGAAGAAGAAAGATAAATTGTTATTCATGTATGGAAGGTGTTTGAAGGATATGTGCCAAACATAGGTATCCAGGCCAACTACAACCTAAGAAGAGGAAGACTGTAATGTGAAAAGTATCAATGGCACATCTCAAAACTACGGACTATCAAATACAACACCTTTACATATAATGGGGCCAGAACTGTGTACCACAAGATCTACGATATATCACCGGAGTTCCTCTGGAATCTTTCAAGAGTAAACTTGACATATGGTTGACTGGATTACCTGACCAACCACCAACACCAGACTGCTGCACAACACAACACTGCCGGAGGTGACGACTGACGAGAGAGAGGACAGAGGAGAAAGGAGGAACGTCGTGAAGCAGGTGGATACCGACATCAGCCGGGTCATTAGAACACCGAATTGTACAAAGTATGAGAAAGTATGACTTTATCTACTAACTATTATTATTACTTTACTTTTATAACAAACTGTCAGTACTAATGTAAAGAATAAAAAAAATCCTGAAAGTTGACAAAATATATTAGAGGCCTGGAAGCAGCAGAAGGAAGACGTATATTTCCCAGGCGAGGATTTTTACTTAGTTGAAGGTAATTAGATAGTTTAATTAAGGACCCTTGGTCGATTCTACAATGGTATTTGTTTGTTAGCTTCCCAACCAACCACACTTGTAATAAGGCTTCATTATTTTCCAAAAGCTGAGTATCCACATTCACAAAATTTATCCAACAGTTAGATAATGATGATCACTGTATAGTTTACTCACCATATTCATTGAATAATTCACCCATAAGTCATTAACACGGCTAATATTTTTTCGTTTGCGTGCTTACCAACCACTGTGGAATGGAGCTAGCCTCCCAGGACCTGTGATAATGTAATCGTGTAGTGATTCCTCCAAACTGTACCACGAAACAAACAGATCCCGTATTAATACCATTGAGGGTGTGTGTGTGTTTTCTGGCAGTTTTTGGAGGAATCGGAACAAGGTTCGTGTATGATAATTGGAGGCTTCAGGTAAGGTCAGGCTAATTTTTAAATGCCCAATTTGAAATGGGGCATTTTTGAAGAAAATGCCATAGAAGAAAAGCAACTTTTAAACATTTTATAATTGCTGCCCACTAGACTAAAAAAAAAGTATTTCCATGTAAAGAAATAACTAAATTAACTAAAAGACAGTATACTGTATATTAGTATTAATCATTAAACCTTATTTACCACACTTTACATTAGACATATTTTGAGATACTAACTAACAGTGTGTGTGTGTAAAGGAAAAGTTATATTTAGTACAGTACTGGGGATAATACAAAACTCAAGCTAATACTAACTGTGTGTGTGTATGTGTGAAAAGGAAAAGTTGTATTTAGACCTGTGGATAATGTAAAACCCAAACTAATTTACAATCCTCTTGTAATAAGTATTTACTGAAATATGTACTACTGTATGTATACATGTATTCTTTCTCAAGTTGATTAATAATGTATTGTATATATGTGTGTGAGAGAGAGGGAAGAAAAAATTGTATTTAGTACTGGGAATAATACAAAACTCAAACTCATTTACATACCTCTTGTAATGAGTGTTGACTGTAATGTGTGTTGACTGTAATGAGTGTTTACTGTAATGTGTGTTGACTGTAATGTGTGTTGACTGTAATGTGTGTTGACTGTAATGTGTGTATTCTTTCTGAAGCTGAATAATAATCTAAGGACCCTGTGATCGTGTATGGGAATTGGAGACTTCTGATTCCTCCTAACTATTCCATCAAACAAGCTCCTTCCATATAGGTGTGTGTGTTTTTCATGACAATGTTTGAAGGACTCCTTTACCTCCAATTTTCTGACTACATCACAGGGTTCCTTGGTGGGCTACTGAATCCTCCACTCCTTGCCACAAAACACATCACATACAGTATTATTAACACCAAGGTAATTTATTTCTCAGGATAAATTGGAGGAAACTGTAGCCCTCAGTAAGACCCAAAAAAAGAGGTTAATTATTCGTTCTGCCCTCAAAATACACACTCACAGACACACACATACACACATATATATAGATACTACCTATGTAATCCATCCATCCACCGCTGCCGTCACATCCAAGGTGGCTGAGTGAGAAGATGGGTGTACGTGGACTGTGGGGTATGGTGAGGCAGGGAGAGGAGAGGGTGAAGCTGAGTGAGTTACATGGGTGTGTATTGGCTCTGGATACACTCACCTGGTATTGTGCTGGTGGTATCAAGTGAGTCTATGATGATGATGATGGTGGTGATGGTCCAGTAGGCTCGCTTTGTTTTGACACTGAAGCCTTACCTGTAGACTAATTATTATTTTTGTTAATTAATTGTGGGGCGCATCAATGGAGCATATGTAGCCCTCCATACTCAGTCTTAACTTATCCCATACTGTGTTATATTCCTCCATATTTAGTCTTAAATTCCCCCATACTGTGTCTTAAAATTCCCCATACTGTGTCTTAAATTCCCCCATACTGTGTCTTAAAATTCCCCATACTGTGTCTTAAAATTCCCCATACTGTGTCTTAAATTCCCCTATACTGTCTTAAATTCCTCCTTATAGTCTCATACAGAGGGATTCCATTTCTTGTATGAGTCTGGAGGAATTTAGAGGAATCAGATTATCCTCAGAATTTCTCTAGAGTAGGTTACCTCCCTTAAGTGACTCTGTGATGTAGTCAGAAAATTGGAGATGTACGAGTCCTTCAAATACTGCTATAAAACACACACACCTATATGTATGGTGTTTGTTTTGTGGTATAGTCAGGAGGAATCAGAAGCCACCAATTTTCATACACGATCACAGGGTTCTTAATTATTTATTGTCGCTTGGTGGTTGATTGCCTTGGCTTCTTGGAGATGAATTGTCTTCTCCATACAATGTTTTGCTTTGTATATAATTACTTGAGTTGAATTGGTCGGGTGCTTGCCTTGTTGCCTGTTGAGTGTGATGTGAAAGTATTGCCTTGTACAGCCACAATCTAATACCGCCAACACTTTCCTTCCATCATGCAAATAAATCAGTATCATATCAAAATATAATCATACAACACTTTACATCAACTCAATCCCCTCAATTATTATTATAAGTTGCTGCAAAATCATTCATATATTTTTCTTTATTACCAAGATATTTATGATGATGGAAGGAAAGTGTTGGTGGATATTTGATTGTGGCTGTACAGGTACTATACTTATCTTCCTTGTTATGGGTTGATGCTTGTAAGTTGCAGTGTGTGATGCTTTGTAGGCATTTTAATGCATGTAATATAATTTATTCAGTATTCAGAAGAGGTGGCTGAGTGGTTAGTGTTCTGGACTCATAACCTAGAGGTCTGAAAATTGATTCCTCTCAGGTGAGGGCCTGAGAATATTTACTATTCTAAATTGAGTTTCAGACACTAACTATAAGGCCACCAAACATCATAAAACACCCTCACTGGTAACATAACAGCTGCAGTATTTGGGAATTACCCTCACTTCCCTCTCTCTGTGGCTGGGTACCAGTTCGGGAGTGTGTGTGAGCAGCAGTTAACCTGGGCCACGGTAACTGGCTTGATTAAGCCTATGTCCAGTGTCAGAACATTAAATTAAAAAAAAAATAATATGAATAAGAGTAACAGTGTCTGTACAGTAATAGAGGTGCTGCAAAATCATACATGTGTTCTTTATTACCAAGATATTTACTACAATGGAAGGAAAGTATTGGTGGTTTAATGATAACACACTGTACTTCACCCCCAGACCACTGTTTTACCGGCTACGTAACCTGGTGAAGGCTGGAGTAATACCCCTGGCAGTACTGGAGAGGAATACACAGCCATGGAAGAAGGTAGTGGTGAAGCAGAGGAAGTTATACCGGATCACTTACAAGGACGGTGGGAGTGAGGCACAGAAGAAAGCAAGGTTAGGCTGATGGGGAGAAAAGATGTGGTGACCTGGACTATGGGTCCATTCCACAGTGGTTGGTAGTGGTTTGTAAGCAGGCAAACAAAAAAATGTTAGCTGTGTGAATGACTTATGGGTGAATAATTTAATGAATTTGGTGAGTAAACTATACAGTTCCTCAAGGTGTCTGGCCGAGCAGCCCCGAGCTCTTTAGGAAGGTCATGACCTGAACCGGGCTCTCCCACAATGCCCTCAGAGAGTGTTTGTTGTATTGTTGTGTACAATGCAGTCTTCCATAATGTGTTTAATAGAATGGGAGGCTGTGTGATCATCATTATCTAACTGTTTGATAGATTTTGTGAATGTGGATACTCGGCTTTTGGAAAATAATGAAGCCTTACAAGTGTGGTTAGTTGGGAAGCTAACTAACCAATATAATACGACTGTGGAATCGACACATAGTCAGGAGGAATCAGAAGCCTCCAAGTCTCATACACGATCACAGTACGGGTAAAAAAGAAAGTTGTCATGTCAAATACTGTACTGTATTTAGGAAAAAGGTTTCAGGAACATTTTATACTCTACCACACAAGTACTGTAAATAGGGTAGATTTTTTGTTGTTGTTAAGGTAGAGCTTACAAATAATGTGGAGAAACCTGCTGTGGGTAATTTGTTGGTTCTGATTCCACCAAGATATCCCAAGCAACAGAATCCCTCCACCTATGACTGTAGAGACGTGTTTTACAATAGAGTTCAGAGGGTTATGTGTGCTTCAATTTGCCCACAACAGTTACTTCCCTTAAGGTAATAAATGGGAGTGCCTTGATTCCTCCAAAGTATGCCAGGAAACAGACCCACATGAAAAATAATAATAGCATCCTGTTGCTTGGAATAGTTTGGAGGAATTATATGCTCCAGATATACCACCTAAATTAATGTGTACAATATACCCTCTTAAATGATATAAGGAATATATATTGTTGTTATAATGTGACAGACTGAAGAAGACAACACCCAGGAGGAAATACTCAGATATCCAAGAGGTACAGTAGGCTACTTTATTTTAAGGAGGTAATACACTGTTGGTACATTAGAGCATCTTGATTCTTCCAAAGTATGCCAAGAAACAGGACTAGATGAACAAATATAATGTTGGTCTGTTGCTAGGAATAGTTTGGAGGAATCAGTTGCTTCAAATTTACCAACAGTGTATTATCCCTTTAATGTATGGTATAGACTACATCATTAATATTATTTATTCTTTACTTTTCTATTTCAGTATTTATTACTCTACCCATACAGTATTATTTCATAACCATAGCTTCTTTTTTCAAATATACTGTAAATAGTGAAATTTAATGTGTCCATAATCTTCCTCATTTCTGTTTACTAATAAGGGTTTGGCTATTTATTTATCTATCTATAGCTCTGATTACCTCGTTCCCTCCCTGGCAGAAGTGTCTCCAGTTTTCTCTGTTCCAACACTCCCTCCTTACTCTGTCCCTCATGTTTCTCTCCTTTACATACTCTTCCATTCTGTTCTGCCATCTAACCAGAGGTCTGCCTCTCACACCAGGTGCCACAACTTCACTTCCATACACCTTCTTTACAGACTTCTCACCTTACATTTACTAAATAATATTGTGTGTATACATTGCTATATTTATTGCATGCTCTGCTGTCACACTCTGCTTCTTACCTTCACTAGATCTATTATTTCTCCAATTACATATGAAATGTTTGATGTGAACTTAAGGATCCTGTGATCGTGTATGAAAACTGGAGGCTTCTGATTCCTCCTGACCACGTGGCAGTATTTGAAGGAATTATTTATCTCCAATTTTCTGACTACATCATAGAGTATCTCAATACAGTACCAAACATTTCTAGTAATGTTATGTGGCTAATGTTTGAATCAGTCAGTAGAACTCTCACTACAGTACTGTATGTGCAGTATAAACACCCCTTTGTAACCAATGTCCTGTGTATGAATTCCTGAGGCCAGCTGCTGCACAAGTGGCTCATTTGTTCTACAGGTGTGTCGGGCGCTGGGCATCCCATTCATTTTTACCGAAGGAGAGGCAGAGAAAATGTGTGCTTGTCTCAATGCTGCTGGGGTAAGTGTACTCTAGTTTACTTTGTACTCTGTGTAAGATATATTTTGTGCTATAAATACATTACCGTACTATTACTGAACTGTATCTGGGTTTTTCATAACACTATAAGTCAATCAATATACAGTATAATGCTTAGTTTCCTTTAAAAATCACTTGTGTGTTTGTACACTATTCCAACACAGTTTATCTCCCTTGGTGTGTAGGTTGTGGATGGTGTGATATCAGAAGACAGTGATGCTCTTCTTTATGGTGCCAGTGTTGTATACAGACAATTTTCCACGGTTCCTGAGGGTCGCATTACAAGGTACGGTACTGTACAGTCACAATCAAATATTCACCCACACTTTCCTTCCATCATAGTTAATATCTTGGTATGATTTTGCAGCACCTCATAATAATAATTGAGGGGGTTGAATTGACATAAGGTGTTGTATGATTATATTTTGATATAATACTGATTTATTTGCAAGATGGAAGGAAGGTGTTGGTGGTTAGTTGATTGTGGCTGTCCATGAATGTTACCTAGATATTTTTGTGGTCATTGTTAAATTGAGTTGTGCCTAATAAAAATGTTATATTGCAATTACGTAGTCTTACATTTTAAATATGTTGTAAACCCTTGAAAACAGTAGCTAATAATACAATGCATATTAATAATTACTAACATTTTATACATATGCAGCCATATATTCATTGTGTCTCAATGTACTGTATTACCCAGGGTATTGATGGCAAGAGTACAGGAGATGTGTGGACTGAGGAGAGCATCACTGGCAGCATATGCTGTGTTGGTTGGCTGTGACATGTTGCCAGGGGGAGCTGAAGGGGTTGGTGTGGCCACAGCAAATAAGATCATCAAGAGTGACCCAGTAAGGTAAGCTCAAGGTGAAAATAAAACATTATAAATATCTAAAACTTTTAATGTGGTAAATTTGTTATTGAGTCATTATCATAATCCCAGAATCAGAACTTTTTTCAGACTACAGTATTATTAAATGCAATGCATCTAATGTACTGTATATATAGATCTATTGTTTTGTAACAATAGATTGGAACACACAAACTGAAGATCTAAGGAAAACAGAAAGAGAGAGAGAGAGAGAGAGATTAATGGAAGAACTTGGATAGTTCATCAAGTGATTTGTGAGCAAAGGAATGTCTAAGCACTGTCAGTATTGCCTACATCTCTCCAAGAAATACAGTAAACCTTTGATATAACAGACCTCTATATTTGCATGTATGAAGGTTTACATACCTGTGTGTGTGGTGACTGTATTGGCTTCAAAATAATTATCTTCAGAATGGTAACTTGAGGTAAAGAATGCATTTTTTTGTTAGTGCAGTAAGATCTATTAAGTGGAGAAATAAGACCCTGTATTTCGAGGGAGGAGGAGAGAAAAAGATGGTGACAGCAAGCATGAAGGAAGAGAGGAGGAACAGTCAAGAATCCTGTGATCATGTATGAGACTTGGAGGCTTCTGATTCCTCCTGACTATGCCATGAAACAAACTCCTTCAATATAGGTGGTGTTTCGTGGCAGTAATTGAAGGACTCGCTAATCTCCAATTTTCTGACAACATTAAGGGGTTCCTTAAAGTATTGTACTGTATTAATAATATGGTAAGCATTAGCAACACTATTATACTGTCATTCTATTTTCTACACTCGTGCCTTATTCTAATATTTATTTTCTCTCCTTCAGAAACGAGAGAGAACTAAAGAGGCTGCTGAAACAACACTTTGCAAGGCATGAGATGTACCAAGTCAAGAAGGTGATCAAGGAGTTTTATGAACGTCCAGTGATGAGGTCATGTTACTGTGTCTCCCTCTGCAAACCCAATCCTGTGGCCCTCAAGGTAGAGTATTTTTTAAGAATACCGCCCACCAACTCTATCCTACCATACTCAACAAACATCAAATCACCTAAACACAACCATTACAAATTTACACAGCCATTATAACCTTGTAGCACAAGGGAATGGGAAATAGAGAGGAGGGACATCAAGCTAAAGGGAAATACAGTATAAGGGAAGGAGGGACAGTTAAAGAATTGAAAGTGGTTAACATTGGCTATGCTGAAGCACTGTGTTTATTGGTGTAACTTAGAGGAATTGGTGCCTTCCAAGTCTAGTCATCCTCCATAGGGCAAGAAAAAAGATGGATATAGAATCTGGTCACTTTCTATTGGATTTGACGAGATCTGCCCACATAGATTAAAAATCCATGTGGTGTACTGCAGCCTGTGTTTTTTTTTCCCACTGCTGTGTGGACCGCCAGCACACGGGGGTGTATTTCCCTTTACATGCAGCAGTGTAAACTCCCTTCCCCTTATGGTCCCTTCAGGGCTGGTCTCATGGAGGGTGTGGCCCCACTTGTAGCTCTTGTGGTAACGTGGACTTGATTAATATTATTTTGCCAAATATATAATTACTTGCTTACCAACTGAACTTGTCTTCAACAGGCTGTGACCACCAAGATCTGGGGAAATGACTCCACTGAAACTCCAACTTTAAATAAAGAAATGGAAGAACCAGAAAGAAAAGATTAACAAAATGGCAATAGTGATGTGTGAGCAGATGACTGGGGGTTGATTCCACAGTGGTATTAGTTTGTTAGCTTCCCAACCAACTACACTTGAAAGGCTTCATTATTTTCCAAAAGCTGAGTATCCACATTCACAAAATCTATCCAACAGTTAGATAATGATGATCACTGTATAGTTTATTCACCAAATTAATTAAATAATTCACCCATAAGTCATTTACACGGCTAACATTCTTTTGTTTGTGTGCTTACAAAACACTGCCAACCACCGTGGAATCGACCCTGGAGGCCACACACTCCACCACATCATTGTTCTTTCCTGGCAACAGTGAGTATTATATTATGAATCTTCACTTTGGGTTCACTGTGTTGTGTTTGAAAACACAACTCGGTGTCTAACCCAGGCTGGCTTGTTTTGTGTTAAGGGGATACAATACATTTGGGACATTGTGGAGTGCCTTGATTCCTCCAAAGTATATCAGGAAACCAAATCCAATGAATATTCTATTGCTGGAAAGTTTTGAAAAACTTAAATTTCTGATGTGTACTGAAAGTTTGTCAGCTCCTGGTTCTTGTCAGTGTCCCTCCCTCATTCAATCTACAGGATCAAGAGGGTTTTAACTCATGTAAAAATAGATCATATTTGTAACAATATTTTATTAATTTCTAGCCAGTGCAACCACTAGTTAACATTGCTTCTAAAAAATAGCTAAATACAAGTATTGTACGCATAAAAATATATACCTCAGTTCATAAAATATATTACGTCATGCATAAAACAAATTATCTTGGCAGTAAAGTCATTTTAATAAATATATTTTGTTCTTATAACATTTGATATAAGCTTTTAAGAGAATGACAGGTCACAGAGAGAGAGAGAGAGTGTACTGTAGACAGTTTCTTCATTAAGGCAACAATCTCATGTTATTTACTAACTAGGATACTGGAGAGACAGCTGAGCTTTAATTCCAAGCCTCATCATGAATTTATGAGCTTGAGTGTACATGATTTTACAGGATAACCATCTCTGTAACATAAGTTAAATGGAAGACTGTAATGAGATCATTATTATTATTATTCTTAACATTATTCAGAATGAAATTGTTATTATCTCCTGTATAGAACAGATCAGTTTGTGCAATAGTAGTACCTTGATACCCAGCTAATTATCAAATATATTATAATTAATTTAATTACCAAAATTAAATATTTAAATAAATAAATAGTACAGTAAGCAATATAAAAATCCGTGGTAATCCATAAAATATAAATATTGACAAAATTAAGATATATCTGCAGCTTATTTTACCATTACCAAACCAAACTCAAAATATAGTCACTCAAATCTATGGATAACTGCAGCTGTTACTACATTTACCATAATTGTGTTTTACATTTACTGAATAAGAAACTAAATGAGGGATAGGCACATTCTTGCCATGTATAAAGAAATTGAGTATACTGTACATTAAATTTGTAGTATAATCTACAGTAGATACCTTGAGCATGTTTCTAGGGGTCGATTCTACAGTGGTATTTGTTTGGTAGCTTCCTAACCACCCACACTTTTTGTTGTTGAAGGTCCTCAAGCTGTCTGGCTTCATTATTTTCTAAAAGCTGAGTATCCGTATTCTCAAAATCTATCAAAACAGTTAGATGATAATGATCACTGCATAGTTTATTCACCAAATTTGCCACAAGTCATTAATTAATATGGCTAACATTCTTTTGTTTCTGTGCTTACAAACCACTACCAACCACTGTGTAATCGACCCTAAGCTTGCAGATGTACGTACAATGCTTATTATGGTGCATTTCTATCCTACATATCTGCCCTGAGTGTGTTAATAATAATCACAACTAGCTACCATTCATTATGTCAAAATATATGTGCCCTCTACATCACAATGCTACTCCAAGGTATCTTATCTATATTCCTTCCCATATGTCCATATGTTAGGGGACCCTGTAATGTAGTCAGAAAATTAGAGATACGAGTCCTTCAAATATTGCCACGAAACACCTCCTATATGGAAAGAGCATGTTTCATGGCATGGTCAGAAGGAAACAAAAGCTTCCAATTTTCATATACGATTACAGGGTCCTTAAGACATCTTTTCTAGTTATCTTCATTCTTAGGTAGGCAAATTTACCTTTACATCATGACTGATAATATCAAACTTCTATTTCAGCAAAAATAGAATGGATAAAAACTGCAGTAAAATAAAATATCAGTCGGACTAAAGATAGATAAGAATGCACAGCTGAGGGTCTAAAGCTGCAAGTACATGTCCACAAGTGATATTGTGAAAGCTAACAATGAGTGGTCAAATTTCAACATCAATGAGTTATTTAACCAATCAGCAGCAAGTGATAAAGAAAGGGGAACTTGCTTACAGCCTACAGAGACTGGAAACACAGACGTGGTGATAAAATGAATTGTGTACATAGACTAACGAGGGAGGTAGAAAGTATTGAACACAAAAGGAAGCCTATAAGAAAATTAATTTATCAATAGACAGTTGACGGAAAACGTAATATGGAGCAAAGGACTTTAATAAATTAAAATTGACTGTATTGAATAAATCAGCTGTGAACATTTACATTCAGATCAGGAAACCCCATCTCAAGTGAAATGAAAGTTGTGTTTAGTAGATTCTAAGTGCATTAATTATATTTTCAAGTGCAGTACGAGCATCTGAAGGATCAATCACCTCATGCAGAACATTAAGGGCTGCCTGAGCATGAGACTGACACAAGTCCTTGGCAGCCTCTACTCCATGTCCACTCATCACTAGTTGGTGAATCTGCATGAGAAAAGAAGGGAATATAATGTGAATTACTTGAAAAGTTATCTCCCTGACTCCCATTTTGGGGTACGAGCATCTGAGTCGTGTCATTAAATTAATTTGGTGGAAACATATGGTGAAGAGCTAATCATACTGGGCATGGACATTATTGTGGTGGGGGTTTTCATTATGTTTTGTGAGTTATATCAAATCATCAGACCAGAAACGACACTACTCAACCCCCAGCTATAGCGGGTTTGGCTAACATGTTTAAAAGCTATTGCGCAAACACACACAAAAAAACTTAAATGGCTACTGCGTATCTTGAGCGGTGCTATCGAGACTTGTAAGCAAAGATGACAGTCCACTCAACCCTCAATTTCATGGATTCTCTCTTTAGTGACTAAAAATAATTCTAAACTTGGGTTTGTGGGGTGTAAGTTCAGTTATCACAAAAAATCATTGAATTTTTATTCATTCCTTGGTTTGTATGGATTATTTTTGGTAATTTTCTCTTAAAATCAAATCACTTCCACTTTTCAATAATCAGTATGTGTTTAATCAATAAACTCATTATGGTTAACAAGTCTTTTTTTTGTATCTAATGTCTGTTTACTTTTTACTAACAAAACATGAACAAAATCTATGAATTATGGTGAAGTCAGGGGAAAAAAAGTGCAATAATCTGTGGGCCTCTCAAGAGTCACAGGCTACTGACAACCTACACTAGATAAATTGAACAAAATGAAGGAAGGGAAACAAGACACCCTTCCCTGCCCTTCAGTAGTTAGTTAGTCCTTACCTTTTTAAAATCACAATTCTCCATTGAGTCACCTGCCTTTGCCACAATATCCAGCAGTGATTTGTCACGCTGTAGGTGTAGAATCACTGGAGCTGAGGTCAGGTCAATGGAGGTGCCAGGAGGATGACGATAGAGGTCAGTAAAAGGCTGCAGATCACTGTATGCCTGTAAAAGATAATTATATGGATACTTACATTCTTATTATATTTTCCTGTATAGTTTACTGTATTGTAAAAATGTAAACTGCCATACAAAGTAATATTCTCTGGCAAAAAAAATAATTCACAATCACTTGCAAATTATAAATAAATTTTCTCATTTACTAATGCAATATAATAAACCTATACTGTATTGTAAATTTAGTTCAGGAACCATTGAGGCAGTAAAGATAATAACATACACCACTGTGGCACACAATGCTAAAGGTTATAATTATATAGGTAACATACCAACCATTAGCAAAATAAAGGCTACTAATTATACCAAATCAATACAGAAATTGTGCTTTTCTTTAAGGGGATAGTATACGTTTGATAGATGGAGTGCCTTGATTCCTCCAAAGTATGCCAGGAAATAGACCCACATGAAAATAATAATGGTATCCTTTTGCCTGAAATTGTTTGCTCCAGAATTACCACCCAAAATAATGTGCTATATACCCCATTAAATACATAAAAGGAGCTCTTCCTGTTGTTTGAAATCATTAACTATTTCAATGACCTTTGATATAATACAATACAACCAACCTGCCATGCCAGAGCAATCTGCTTGCCAAATTCGAACCCTTTACTCTGCATCTCCTCACTGTGGCCAGCCAAAAGCAAGGTTGCTTGGCATGACTTTGCCATCAAACTTCCTGTAAAGTTAGGTTAAACAATTAAAATATTATACTGTATTCTTTCATCTATACAAATGATCTACCATATACTGTATATCAGTAATTTGTATAGTTTGAGGTAATGTACTGTTATTTCTTCAGCTGTCATTCTCACCTGGCTACAATACTACCGGTATTTGGTTTTAATAATAGAAGTTAGGGTATTACCTTCTTATAGTTTTAACTCCTGGTAATATACAGTATTTACATAGAAAGTCTTTAGGTTCAAGTGTGTAAATTGTGTGTTAATTTTACCAGGTACAGTACTGAACGGTATTTGTATAAAAATAAAATAAAATATTTAAGTCTGAAATTTTACACTGATACCGTCCTGCCCCAGGAGAACATTAACATCAATAACAACAACAAGCCTCTCACCAGCTGCAAGGAAATTTTTCTCCTCCCAATCATTCATGGTAATATCAGCATTAAGGATGGGGTTGCCTTGGTTGTCTCTTTCTCCAATAAACTCTGCCTCCATGAAGTCACTAATGGCTGTACTGATCAGTTCCACTACCTTCATTATCATGGAAAGAGAAACGACATTATTACAAAATAATATGTTATTGCATTGTTTTTCATTAACACAACTATTATTTTAACCTCCAAATATTTTGACACTCCAGAGTAAATATCAATTAGAGTACCTGTACAGTATTATTGTATGTTGTTTCTCACCTTTGTGCTCCTAAGTGCTGCCAGTCCTGTACAAGCATTGGCAAGGAGGTAGTCCCCAGATAGAATGGCAATTTTATTACCAAACTCCATATCCTGGAAAGTGGTACCATCAAACACTGTAGGTGAGAGGTTCACCACTCCTTTGTGAATCAGGTGTGCTGTGTGGATCATTTCTGTTATCTCAGCCAAGCTTCTCTGACTGCAACACACACAAATAGTCTACATGTACAGTCAGCCTCAGGAATTTGGTTAAAGGTATTATTATATTCTGCACATACCGTAGGAAAGTATGGTATTGGTAAATCTGGAGCAACCAATTCCTCCTAACTATTCCAAGCAACAGAACTCCATTATTTTTGTTCATCTGGTTCTGTTTCCTGGCATGCATCGTTTGGAGGAATCAGGGCATTCCATATAACAAAATTGAATTACCACCTTAACATAACTATGATAACCCATAAGCATATAGTATACACTTAGGGTTGATTCCACAGTGGTATTAGTTTGTCAGCTTCCCAACCAACCACACTTGTAAGGCTTCATTATTTTCCAAAAGCTGAGTATCTACATTCACAAAATCTATCCAACAGTTAGATAATGATGATCACTGTATAGTTTACTCACCAAATTCATTAAATAATTCACTCATAAGTCATTTACACAGCTAAGAATCTTTAGTTTGTGTGCTTACAAACCACTGTGGAATGGACCCTCAGTATACATCTTAGTTATCAAAATGTGTATAGAGTAATGCCTGCTCTTGTACTAACCTGAGTGAAACACCACCTGGTTGGTCCTGTTCAAACTCTTCAGGGTTAAGGTGTCCGGCAGCTTTGGATATCAGCAGTACAATCAGACCACGTGTCTGCATGTTGGTTCGTCCATTGTATATCAGCCGTCTGGTGGGGTCAGGGATGAGTGAGTTACTTCACAACATGGGTGACTGGAGTACGAATAATGGGGAAAAAGAAAAAGGTAAAAATTAAGAGAATTTGATTAATTAATTGATATTAGGCGCCGCAACAGCGAGGTCATATAGCGTCAGAGAAAGGTGATAGAGAGGTGTGACAGCAAGAAGGAAGGGAATAAAATGAAAAGAGGGACAGCTGAAGAACTGAATGGGAGTGACTGGGGCAGAAAGGGTGCCAAAACCATTAAAGTATTGCTCACATCACTGCAGGCAATACCCTTCTACTGGGAAATATTAAGAGGAAGAACAGAGACAACAAGAAAGGTTATGGAGATGTTTTGTATATAGGGATTCACACTGGTACATCACTTTCCCATCATAAAGAGTAATATGGAATTAATAGTCACATATTTATGATTATTATAACCTTATCCAAAAAATGTAATACATTAATAAGTTAAATTGCATGAAAAATAATATTAATGACCCTGTGATCGTGTATAAAAATTGGAGGCTTCTGATTTCTTTTGATTATGCAATGAAACACTCCTTCCCTTGAGGTGCTGTTCTTGGAAATATTTGAAGGGCTCATTTACCTACAAATTCCTGACTACCATCACATAGTCCCTGAACATAAAAATACTGTACATTCGAGCTGGTGAATTTGCGACCACGTCCCCAAATCTTTATATCATCTGAGCTGGAAACACTGAGTAGGGAAGGTGTCATTGTAGGTGAAAGATTGTATCATGTCCCTCTACTATGTTCCACCTACTCTGATTCCTCCCCAAATAAATGTTACAAATGGCATAAATATCTAATGATGATGATGTGGTTGTGACTTTACCAGCTCGGGTGTACAATTACAAACTAAGTGAACCTGTTTGAACACTCACTTAGCTGTCTTGAGGAGAGGATGAGATGAACCAACTAACTTCCTCATGTGGACAGCAATGTTAGACATCTCATCTGACAGCAGGGATCGCAGAGTGAGGTAAGAGGTGGGGTAGCCAACGATCTTCTCTGCATCACTCACAGCTCGGTTCCAGTCTGGCTTCTTCTGAGGAACTGTGCTGTATACTCGCCTCACTGAGCTACAAAATATATAGAGGAGTAATTAGTTGAGCTTAAGGACTCTGTGATTGTTTATGAGACCAGGTGGCTTCTGATTCCTCCTGACTATGCCAAGAAACAAGCTCCTTCCATATTGGTGGTGTTTCATGGCAATATTTGAAGGAATCACGGCACTCCAATGTACACTCAAGCTTGTAAATTTGCGACCACGTCCACAAATGTTTATGTCATCTGAGCTGGTAACACTGTGTGGGGAAGGTGTCATTGTAGGTGAAACATTGTATCATGTCCCTCTACTATGTTCCACCTACTCTTCCTTTCTCCCCAAATAAATGTTACCAATTCAGATGACATAAACATTTGGGGATGTGGTGGCGAATTTATAGAATATAGAATCTATCAAGATTTATAGTACTACACTGTACCAACTACATAATACTGTAATACGGTAAATATATAAACAAACCTAATACCAAAAATAATAATAATTCTGGGAATCAATATAAACATTTTAACATTTAATTACTAAGGATAGTCATATTATATACAGTAATGTGTTCTTGGCTAGTGCCGTGCAGTGTTACCACATCCAGCTAGGTCCCGGGAATTTGCCCCGGTCACTTTATGATAGTTTACACGGGTTATATCCCGGTAGTTTGCCCAGGTTAGGTCCCAGTAGTTTGCTGTGGTCTAGGTTAGGTTAGGACAGGTCAGACTAATTTCCAAAATGGGGCATCTCTGAGAGAGACACCATAGATGAAAAGTGTCATAGAATGGTCCAAAATAGTGGGTAATGATAATTAAAATATACAATATAGTGAACTCAGTACTTCTGTAAATTTACCCCCACATTAACTTACCTAACACAAAACAATAATAATAATAATTATCCTTTTCACATAAAGTATAAATAATATACCTGAGTATAGGTGGTGTGGTTTGTAGGTGTAACGGTGTGTGACCATCTGTCTGCTGGAATAACTGTTGTTGTGTAACGTTAGTAGTTGTTGAGGCCCACCACCTGCTGCTGCCACCTCGTACCACCAACACACAACGACTTAATACACCTACACTCATCTTTAACACTCTGTTAATTGATAGGTGTACTGTGATTACAACGTCACACACACACACACACACGGAACATATGTAAAAAAGGGAGGAAGAGGACTAGGCTTAGTAGGCTACCTGCCACATCCACCTCGTAGTCTCGTAGCCTACCACTAACGTGAGACTAGTCACTATATATAGTAGACTCAATTATAGTCAATACACTTATACTCATCTATCAACACTCTGTTATTGATGTGTGTACTGTGAGTACAAGGCCATACTAAATATATATATATACACTCACACACATATTATAGGGAACATACGTAACAAAAGAGTAGGATATGAGGACTGTGGGTGAGGTCATTCATCCTCGGTACAACAAACATACATCCACTCAAAGTCACTAAATACACTTCTTATAGTCATCTTCAACATTCTGTTATTAAAGTATTTGTACTATGATTACAAAGCAACACACACACACACACGAGGAGATAAATATGTACAGAAATATAGTTTTCCAAATAGAGTAATAGTTATAAGAATGGAACAAATTACCAGAAGTAGTGGTGTGTGTCAAATACATATATAACTTTAAAGAAAAATATGATAATTATGTTTTAAAATACGGGACATTACGAGCTTGACTCAATCCTGTAAAGATACAAACAGGTAAGAACTTAAAACACACTCAGGAGGAAGTGGAGGAAGAGGGAACAGGAAGATGATTTTGTAATTAATATTTGTACCGTGATTACAAAGCCATACTACACACACACAATATAATAAAATGGTACAGTGTATAAGGTGAGAGTTTATCAAAATTGGACTAAACACAGAGTTGGGTTGTATTCGACACACCCACACCTACACACATACGTAAACACACACACCCTCCTCCTTGAACTGATCCGACTTGACTGGTTTGCAGTGTTGCCAACTTCATCAACCTGCCAGGTGTTCTTGACGAAATTTTCCCAACTTTAATATCAGAATTTCTCTTTTTACCTCAAAAATATTTCGTCTGTTAGAAATTTTCCCTTATACTCTTGAACATTCTTTATATAATTTCCCCATTGGTACCTCTAATTTTCCATATCTAGGGTAACTTCCCCATATTGGACAACACTGCTGGATTGGTTTGTTGATTTCGTTGTCGTCATTTTCTGAACTTCAAAGACGTTACCAGTTACTCTATTTTTATTTGCCTTCTGTAAACTAATAAATATTAAAGAAAATATTATTGAGTTACTAAACAGTGCGAGCTAATAACAAATATACTAAGGTCTCGATTTCATTTCAAGTTTATTAAGCTGTGTAGCTCACAAAGTAATACTGTTATTATTTTGTCTATATCACTACTTGGAACTATTATCATCATAGTTGCTGTCAACTTCAACACGTTAACATTTTCCCCACACTTTCATTCTACTAGATTTACTTACACATTGTTGTTCTTTGCTGCAATAATCACACGACATTCAATACTTCAAAACGCAGACACTAATTTAATTAATGAAAAATCTTTTATACTCAATGCCTTGTACTGTTATGCAAGAGTTATATATAATACACAACAGCTGCAACATTATAATATGTAGTACCAATTAAGCTACCTTATTTATTTCCGTGAATGTATTATAATTTCTAGTTCGCAATAACACCTAATATAACGAAGAAAAGCTTTACAGTTCCGTACGTGATGGTATTTCCTATTATTATGTGATATGACCGCTTTAACCTTGCTAGAGTGGGCACGTATTGGAAAGACAATTAACTATATTTAATTTTACTTCCTAAATTTGATGGTGTTTAAAGATGTATGTACTATGTTAGACAGATAAAGTAATGAATGAACATCTTGCCATGAATGATAATCACAATAATGAGAAACAACAAGGATAATAAATACTAAATGTTAACTTTCCACAAGCAAGGCATTCCAGCCGCACTTTCCCTTTCCCTCCAGCTTGCGGAAATTCCTGACTTGTACACCCGAGTGAAAGTTTACCCACTCTATTGCATTATAGGCTACAGCCAGTATCCCACCACCATAGCAACGGAAAATGTTACTAACTTTCAGCATTTATATAATATATTGTGCACACATTGGGTCGATTCCACAGTGGTATTTGTTTGTTAGCTTCCTAACCAACCACACTTGTAAGGCTTCATTATTTTCCAAGACCTGAGTATCCACATTCACAAAATCTATCCAACGATTAGATAATGATGATCACCACGTAGTTTACTCACCAAATTCATTAACTAATTCATCCATTCTTAAGTTGTGTGCTTACAAACCGCTACCAACCACTGTGGAATTGACTCATTGTGAACATGACATGTCATTAGTACAACAAAGCCTTGAAGGGAGCTTGTTATAGGCCAATTATACAGTACACAATGCTAATGCCCAAATCATACCAAGCCATTGTATTGCAGAGTAAAGATAATATTAACTCTCTTGCACTAGTCCAAGTTCCTTCCTCCTCCCTCCAGAGATCTTCACATAAAATACTTTTCCACTTTTTAATCCCATTCAGTATTAATAATCTTTACTCTCACTTTCATCACCCATCTCTTTCCTTCTTTACCTCTCCAATTTCACTAACAGTTGCTTCACAGCACTGGCACTAAATGGACAATTATAAAAGACTATAATTATGTCATGCATGGATGAATGAATAATAATTGATGGGTACCATTTTGGAAGTCGCGACATGTGTGTGTGTGAGTAGCAGTTGACCTGGGCCATGGTAATGGGCTTGATGATGCCTATGTCCAGTGTTAAATAAAAGGTAGGCAGGGAAGACAACCAAAGGAAAAGAGGAATGGAAAGGCCAGCTGAGCCTATGAAATAACTGCTGGCCTTAAGAACCCTGTGATCGTGTATGAAAATTGGAGTCTTCTAATTCCTCCTGACCATGCCACAAAACAAGCTCCTTCCATATAGGTGTGTTCGTGGCAATATATTTGAAGGACTCATTTATCTCCAATTTTCTGGCTACAACACAGGGTTCCTTAATTGTTACCCTAGTTTATAATATGATATAATAATACAATATTGGTGTACATTAAAAACACAGGTTACTTTCAGATCATATAATGCATAAGGTACATAATCCTATATCACGTCTTTCCATTAATTAACAGCTTATTAATATATACTGTACTGTGCTCGAGCCTCATTTTGCTTTCACATCACACTCAGAATTATTAAAAATACATTTGGTCACAGGGTCAATTCCACAGTGGCTTTGGTTTGTTATGATTCTCCCCAACCAACCATACTTGTCAGTCTTAATTACTGTACTGTATATCCAACAAACTCAGCTTCCATATCCACAAAATCTGTCCGGTAGTTCCATTATTACCATAGTTTCAGAGTGGGGTCACCAAATTCATAACATAATTAACTCGAGTCACTTACACAGTTTAGTTTCTTTCGTTAGGGTGCTTCCAAACCAAACCAAACCACTGTGGAATCGGCACACAGTCTCTAAATCAGATATTTTATAAAATAAAATTGCACATTCAAATAACACAATACCCATCATACAATTACACCATGAATAATACAAAACAAACCTGCACACTTCCCATCTCTTGAAATGTACAGTACACTCGAGTTCGGAAATTTGCGTCTCCATATATTTATTTCATCTGAGCTGGTAACACTGTGTGGGGAAGGTGTCATTGTAGGTGAAAGATTGTATCACGTCCCTCTACTATGTTCCACCTACTCTGATTCCTCCCCAAATAAATGTTCCCAGCTCAAATGGCATAAACATATATGGTACGTACGTAGTTGTGAATTTACGACCTCAGGTGTACACACATTATGTATTCACTAACATAGACTTAGCCTACAACCGTATTTCCCAACTTTTCATCATTCAATAAACACTTCAACAAGTATTCACATAATCAACTCTACTTTTGTGATAATTTTGTTGTTACTCCTCTTCACTTGTGATGTGTGTTAACCCTGTGATGTAGTTAGAAAATTGGAGGTAAATGAGTCCTTCAAATATTGCCACAAAACACCACCTATATGGAAGGAGCTTGTTTCGTGGCATGTTCAGGAGGAATTTGAAGCCTCCAATTTTTATACACAATCACAGGGTCCCTCAGCAATATGAAACAATGTTACAATCGCCAGCACTGCCACGTGGTACAGCGCCTAACATGTTTACGTGAATTAGTTGTTTAAGCAACAAAGTTCACTACATGTGCGTGGATTGTTTCAAGCTAAATAATCACATTAGTGCTGCATATCTGAATATGTGTGAGCCTCTGTCCACGCGGCAGTGCTGGCGAGTGTACCAGAGGCCTAATACAATACTGCCTTTAAGTATAAGAAAGTATAAGGAAATAAGACAATCAAGGAAACAAGCACAAAGCAACAGAAAGCATGCATTAAGGAACCAGTGATCATGTATGAAAAATTGGATGTTTCTGATTCCTCCTGACTATGCCATGAAACAACCTCCTTCAATATAGGTGTGTGTTTCGTGGCAATATTTGAAGGACTCTTTTACCTCCAATTTTCCGACTACAATATGTGGTCCCTTAATAAAAAAAAAAAATGTGAGAGCATGAGAAAGATTCAACATGTGACATAATTAACCAGGTAAGGGTTAAGGGTTACATTACATATAATGAAAAATAGAGCTGACAGTTCAAGATTAATTGATTGAAAAAACATAGGGACAGTTGAAGAACTAAAAGCTAGTGGCTGGGGCCAAAGGGGTGCCAAAACCCTTAAAGTATTGACCACATCATTAATGCAGGCAGTACCCCCTTATGGGTTGACAGTCCAAGAGATGGTTAGTAATTAAGTAGATGCTATGTTGCTGCACAAAATGGGTTACAATAATATTTTCCTTTAATATTCACCACCGATACACAAAGAAAATTTTTTGAGTACACAAAATCCATTTAAATATAATATGAGCTTAAGGACCCACGTAATATAGTCAGAAAATTGGAGGTTTGCGAATCCTTCAAACATTGCCATGAAACGCACACACCTATATTGATGTAGCTTGTTTTGTGGCATAGACAGGAGGAATCAGAAGCCTCCAATTCCCATACACAATCACAGGGTCCTTAATGCAGCAAAACATCTGGATTATTATTACTTTTTCACACAAATAACATTCATATATAAAGATTGCTACGTATTTGAAAACAATGAGACACTTTTAATTAATTCCTCCAAGCTACACCTTAAAACAACATTTATATTTTAGGGACATCATTTCAAGGCATAGCTTAGAGTAATCTGGAAACTGTTCTTTGCCCACATCTTACCCTATTAATTATGCCTACCATATAAACGTTACTAAAACCAAGACACGCGGCCTATAATATAATACAATACATCTATAATATATAGGTAATATAAGACCGACTAGCAAAATATTGTCTTTCCAGCTGGCTATAATGTTGTACTTTGTGATACCAGAGTGCAAACTTCTCCTTCCACACCATGCTAACTTTTGGATGTTATTAAAACTTTGGCACTTATCCACCAAATTTTCCTTTACATAATTGTCTATATGGTAATGCATACAGGTAGGTACAGTCATGATCCAGTGCTTTGGTACACTATCCTTCAAAATAAAGACTACTGTATAAGCATTAGTTGAGCATAAAGCTTAAGGAACCCTGTGTTATGGTAAGAAAATTGGAGATAAACGAATCCTTCAAATATTGCCATGAAACACTACCTATTGGGAAGGAGCATGTTTCATGGCATGGTCAGGAGGAATCAGAAGCCTCCAATTCCATGAAACATTACCTATTGGGAAGGAGCGTGTTTGATGGCACGGTCAGGAGGAATCAAAAGCCTCCAATTCTCATACATGATCACAGGGTCCTTAACATATTTACACTGAATCAATATGAACACCTACTACTGAGGAGTTGGAGTTGATACTTGTTCAGTTTCAAGGCATGAATGTAGTGTTACCCAGGTGGACAATAACAATGGCTTGTAACAATACACATGTATTATCCTATACATGTAGTCCTTGTGCTCCAAGGAGTCTGTTCTGGGTGTGACAGACATCTTGTTTTACCATTAGCCATGCTGCCAAATGAACTTTGGTACATGCCTCTCTCTCTCTCTCTCGTATTTTCCACTTATGTGCTATTGAACTTGTTTTCTTTTTATATTTTGTATACAGTAAAAGAAGCTCAGATGACATAAACATTTGGGGATGTTATCGCAAATTTACGAGCTCGAGTGTACAATTCCTCATCAGTCACAAGTTTTCAGCACCCATGATCCATAAATAAACCTAAAGATAAGACTGATTGATTAATATTAGGCGCCGCAACAGCGAGGTCATATAGCGCCTAAAAAAAGGTGATACAACAAGCAGGAAGGAAATAGAAAGGAAAAAGGGACAGTTGAAGAACAAAAATAATACATAGACATTACACTGAACCATCGTTATACATATAAAACATTCATAGCCCTTCACTGTATAGGCTACTGACCAATATAAGACAGCGTGGTGTACAGGAGAAGCAAACAAGGTACTCTTACCCTTTATCAACACTGTATAGGAAATTTCATTCTCCCTGATGATGCTTTAATTAAGGACCCTATGATTGTGGATAAAAATTGGAGGTAAATGAGTCCTTCAAACATTGCCACGAAACACACACATTTATTTGGAAGATGCTTGTTTCATGGCATAGTCAGGAGGAATCAGAAACCTTCAAGTCTCATACATGATTACAGGGTCCTTAAATAACATAAGCTTGATCCTCACAGCTCCTACATTTGTTATAAGATGTGCTACAGTACAGTATAGTACTATCAGTGGCAGAAGTCATGTCACCTTACCTGCTTCACAGAGACATGCAGTGTTCATGAACTCGAAAAGTACGCACGTTTTCTACACCTAATAATGTCGAGTCTATGAACATCACATGCTACGGTGAAGCAAGTGAGGCGACAGGATGTTTGCCGTTGACTGTACCAACATGGTATTACATACATTGATATACACTCCCTTCCAGTTCTGCATTTGAACTACAAAAAATCATGAGTGTGTTAATATAAACTACTATAACACTCTGACACAGGAATGGTGTTGGTAAGATCCCATCACTCTGTTTACTAAGTCAAATTAGAGTGCGGACACAGAACTGTAAAAAAATGTATTTATGTCCTATAAATATAAATGATCAAATACAGTATACTGCACAAGAAGGGAAGAATCTGTTTTAAAGTATTTCTAGAAAGCATCAGAGTACTGTATCCAAAGTGCCATCAAGACGATAGATACAGTTCTTATGATACAAAATACAATAATGTTCCCAACCTCCATGTCCAATATAGCATACAGTGAACTCTCATTTTACAATTGTATTTTGGGTGTGTAATGTAGTGTACAATTTGTGTTTATAGTACAGTACATACAATGTAGAGAGAATGTAAGGTGTGGAGTTTGTAAAGAAGGTGTATGGAAGTGAAGTTGTGGAACCTGGTGTGAGAGGCAGACCTCTGGTTAGATGGCAGAACAGAATGGAAGAGTATGTAAAGGAGAGAAACATGAGGGACAGAGTAGGGAGTAAGGAGGGAGTGTTGGAACAGAGAAAACTGGGGACACTTTTGCCGTGGCCACCCCCTTGGGGGAGTTACCGGAGAGAACGAGGCGTTAGAGCTATAGATAGATAGTAACACATTCATTATGCATACTCTATTTCACATTCATAATTCAAATATAAAACGAGAGTTTATTGTACTTGATATTTATATAAAGTTCCAGTAGAGTGTTCTTGAGATTGTAATACAACAAATTCAACATCAAACTTCCATAATGCTTGACAACTGTAAGTAATTCACATCAACAATAAGGAAATAAATTATTGACAAGGATGTTATCACGTCTATGATAAATGACCATAAGTCTTTAACATCATCATCATTGGGGTAAGAAGATCAACAACTATTAATATATATAAGTGATGGCCAAAGCTCTTGTTTATAAACTGCATTCACATAGTACTCCACAGAGGCAGATACATATCACCATATACAATTTGCTGAAGATGGAATAATGGAGAGTACTGTACTGTATGAAAATTATCTCCATATTAATTTATCAATTCATGTGTTTTTGTTTTGTTTTTCACAGCAGCTTTCCGTGCTTGTGACCGAGATAAATAAAAGATATTATATTAAGTAGGATAAAATGTTAGTATATAATCCCACTCCCAATGCATTACCAATTCTGTTATTCCCTGGCTCTCATTTGGAGGTTCAAGCATCTGTGCAGCTTCAGTCAACCAGACTTGGGACTGCTTGGTCAGACAGTCTGGGTAACTACAATAACCAATTGTGTCACTCTGAGGTCTTGGATCTGCCTTTGATGTATAATAGTGTTATGCAGTAGTATAGTTTACACATTACAAAATAAAGATTAGCTGAATATAACATTCTATAAAAAATATTTTTAATATAGTGGCATACATATCATAGTTATAATATTTATGTTTATATCCATCACAACAAGAAAGTTACTTGTATATACTATTAAGTTTAGAATGTATAATTCAAAACATTTGGCTCTATTCTATACTGCATAATAAGTTTTGAAGTACAGTACTGTAATATGAAATCAATACAAGCCATGTGTTTTGAACAAATGATGCTCAATGTTCTCTACCTTTGGTTTTCTGCTAAAGTTCAAAAAGACGAACAATATCATCACTGTAAACTTTCAAAACACCTCAACAAACCTTCCACATTATCCAACTGTGAAAAATACACTGATTCATATCAAACCATAACAATAATTGCTGTGAACCCTGCTGAGGTACAGTCAAAATCAAATATCTACCAACACTTTCCTTCCATCATACAACACCTTCCATCAACTCAACCCCCTCCATTATTATTATTATGAGGTGCTGCAAAATCATACACATGTTGTTCTTTATTACCAAGATATTTACTACAATGGAGGGAAAGTGTGGGTGGATATTTGATTGCAGCTGTACATATCAACTCTACAGTTACCTCAAATAAAGGCAAAGAAGCAATGTGCCCCATGAGCTACCTAGAGTGTTCCTATATTGTATACCAGATGGTCTAGCCTGGATAATGTACACACACTCGCGGTCAGAAATTGTGTCCTGATTCTTTGGCACGATGAATCACATCTACCTGAACTTGGATGATTCAAACTACTGTGTGTTTGAGACACACCATTGTTTGAACCTTCAAAGCTGGACTGTTTGGGATTCATCTTGCCATGGGATCGAGACACAATTTCTGACTGTAAGTGTACAATCAGCTCTAACAGGTGTTGAGAGGAGATTCATTTGATGGTGAATTTGAAGGTCTCCGATTCCTCCAAAATGTGCCACAAAACAAATCCCCTATTAGTACCTGTGAAGGCATCTGTTTTCTGGTATAGTTAGGAGAAAGCGGGAGATTTTTAATTTACCAACAAGAGAATCTCTTCTTAACTGGTGAATGAAGGCTTTATATAACTGGTATTGTGACTGGTGGACCTGTTTGTCCAGATTCACCAATAAATTCACCAATCACAATTTCTGTTCAAAAAATATTTAAATAATTACGTATACTGCAATGTACTCTCTGGTAAAAGTGAAACAACAAGAACCACAGTGGACCAAGGTGAACTGTGGCACACTGTTCATGCTGCTAATTTCACACACTGATAAAATCAATAGTCGTGTGATAAAATGACTGTATGTAAGAGAGAGACACATGAAAGGCAGAGGAGGCTAACCAAGTAAGGAGGGAGTGATGGAACAGGGAAAACTTCTGCCGTGGCCACCCCCTTGGGGTGAGTTAGTTCCCGGAGAGAACGAGGCATCAGAGTTATATAGTACATAGATAGATAGCACTGTCTGGTTGAATCCACCTGACTCATATCTTCTTCTTGTATACAAAGGAAGGTACTGCACATTACTTTTATTTCAATTAAAGCCCATAACAATATTCACAACACCAGGTAACTACAGTATACCAATCCTTTCAAGTACACAATGCATCATAGTAATTATCATCAATATTTAATATGTGGGGAACTTATTTCTGTTATATTAACGAAGCTTAGCACTAACCAATGTTAAGGGAATCTGTGATTTTGCCAGAAAATTGGAGGTAAAGGAGTCCTTCAAATATTGCCACGAAACATCACCTATATGGAAGGAGCTTGTTTCGAGGCATAGTCAGGAGGAATCAGAAGCCTCCAATTCCCATACACATTCACAGGATCCTTAATATTTCTACATCAGTAAGGTGCAGTACTGTATTATCAGTCAACTATACTCTAGTAAGTAATGACTAAAGTTTCAGTAACATTGACTCAGGTTGAGGAGTCAGAAAACTTGCTAGGGCTGGAATATCAATCAATTAGTTCTTTCAGTTTTTTCATTAACCACTGAACAATTGGAGAAAAATTGAGTGTTAATATTATGTGTACCTCTTTGAGTGAGATAGTCATTTATAATAATGGTTAATATTAAATAAACAATATTTGGCATTTTTCATTTTTCTGGATCAAGATTATTTTTTACAATGAAAATTCAGCATAAATTCAAGCCATCATCACTTACTTCCCAGACTGAAATAAATCTTCCTTGTTAGATTGCACTTTGATTTTCTGTAGCAGATGGTAAATACTCACAAATATTATGGTGGCTAATAATAATAATAATAATTGGTCAGAGTCATCCCCCATGGGTTAATTAAAAGGTCAGACTCTTGAAATGATAAAATGGAAGGTAACTAAAAAATGCCACCAAATCACACTGGAAAACAGATTACCTCAATCAGGCATCCATTTACAGTATAAAGGGTCATTTATTTGTTGGTGAATTAGAATGTTTTTGGTTCCTCCAAACTATGCACAAAACCGATCCCCTGTTTATAGTACCATTGATGGTGTCTGTTTTCTGGCAAAGTTAGGAGGAATCAGTAGCATTCCAATTCACCAACAAGAGAATCTCACCTTAAGAATTACAAACCAACCAACCAATTAGATACAAGATAATGGCATTAAAGGGATAGTATACTTTTGATAGATTGGAGTGCCTTGATTCCACCAAAGTTTGTCAGGATACAGACACAGATGATGAAAAATAATGGTATCCTGTTGCCTGGATTTGGTTTGAGGAATCAGTTACTCCATATTTACACTAAAAACAATGTGCTATATACCCCCTTAAGGACCCTTTGATGTAGTCACAAAATTGGAGGTTAGTGAGTCCTTCAAAATTTGCCATGAAACACAACTTATATAGAAGGAGCTTGTTTCATGGCATAGTCAGGAGGAATCAGAAGCCTCCAATTTTTATACACAATCACAGGGGCCTTAACTGTGAACATTTACCATCAGCTGTAGAAGAACTAACTACAATCTTAATACCAAAGTCAAGGCTGACTGATAACTCTGACTACTATTGTATGTTATAGTTGTCTCCTGAGTGAAGGTTACATGTTGATGGAGCTGATTACTGCTGTGGCCACGGCTGGTATGCTCCTGATGGTGCATTTGGGTACCTGTTAAATATTAAACTGGGTTATGACGGGGCTACTCAGCAAGACACCTTGATGAACTTCAACAACAACACTGGGTTACGTCAATGAGTAACATATAATAGAACATTACCAAATGACTATTAAAATAAGAATTAAAAATTAATAATAATTTATTCAAATTGTTGACAACCCAATTCCTTTGAAAATTTATTGATTGATTAATATTAGGCACTGCAACAGAGAGGTCATATAGAGCCAGAAAAAGGTGATAGAGAGGTGTGACAGCAAGCAGGAAGGAAATAGGAGGAAAGGAGGGACAGTTGAAGAACTGAAAGCTAGTGGCTGGGGCCAAAAGGGCGCCCAAACTCTTAAAGTATTGCCTACACCACTACAGGCAATACCTCCCTAAGGGGTTCCTTTGGATATGCCTCATCCAAGCATTGACCATAAAAGGATCACATTTAGGAAGTAAATTTACTGCTGTGGGTTGCTGTCCCACTACAAAGTGATAAAATTAAACCCACAGTCCCACTACATATTGTAAAGATTGTATCATGTCCCTCTACTGTGTTCCACCTACTCTGATTCCTCCCCAAATAAATGTTACCAGCTCCAATGGCATATGGTGGGGAATTTATGGTACATGGTGGGGAATTTATGATCTCGGGTGTACCATCCGAGTGATTGTTATACAATCCCCATCTAACCTGATGGGTGTGCGTGGTCCAGTGGGTTGAGGTGGTTGAGGTGCAGGAGGCATTGCTGGATGTGGTGCAGCAGTACGTGGTCCAGCCTGTGTAGTAGTATATCCACCACCAGGGTACTGCTGACCACCAGGGTATTGCTGCTGACTGTACCCACTAGGTTGGCTGCTACTCACACCGTACCTGCTTGTGTGTTCAAAATTCCTTTGCTACTATTTTTCTACTACTTAACTCTACTACTGGAGGCCCTCATTAGTATTTTAACATATTTAACACTCATCATTCAACACAGACCCAGTTGATCACTTAGTTTGTATTGTAAAGAATAACAGAAGCCCGGGAAAACATTTGGTGGTCTTTAAGGAGTGATCTTGTCAAGTTAACAAAGTGTTAAGGGGCTAATTCACATTTATTACAGTGGAGTGCCATGATTCCTCCAAAGTATGCCAGGAAACAGGACCAGATGAACAAAAATAATGGTGTTCTGTTGTTTGGAGGAATCATTAGCTCTAGATTTACCAACACTGTACAGTACTGTACTTCCTCTTTAATTAACCCAAATCATAACTTTAGAGATAAATATAAAACTTACCCCGGATACTGCTGTGGATATCCTGAGTAGTACTGTGATGGTTGTGAGTGAGAAGTGGGTTGTGAAGGAGTACCACCAGGGGAAGCCATACCTACTGATACACTCCTACTGGGTGGTGCTCCTGGTTCACCACCAGCCCCACCACTTGCATAGTGTTGCCCTGGAGGTGAGAAGCCACAAAATTACAAACAGTTAAATGTAAACCTGAATAGGAAAACAAACACTATTTGTTCAATGTTTATAGAGAAGCTTTAACTGATCAAGATTTACTACTTCTTCATACAACTTTGACCTGAAGAAGCAGTAGCAAAATATTATATCATCAATTAAGACTCCTCCTAGAATGGTTTTTTTTTTTATTCAGTCTGTCAAGAAGTTAGTCATCACCTGTAAAAGGTATGTTGGCTGTCACATATATCAGAGCAAGTAATTACTTGGCTTGTTAGTACAGTGTTAGATTGCCTTTCATTAATCATATACACGGTTGTAGAGCATCTGACTAACCACAGTTCCTGCAAGACTCATTGTGGAAATATAACATTATCAGTTCCTGTAAGACTCTTGGTGGAAATGTAACATAAACATTACAGTACTATGTGACACCACAAGCCAACGGGGCTGCTCAGCCAGACAGCTTGAGGAACTTCAACAACAACAAACACAAGCCAAATAATTCAACTTAACTCTGGTGGTAGTGGACATGACTTGTATCTGAGTGTTTAGGTCATGTAGTATATTATTAGTATTAATGTATCCAGAAGAGAAACACCACCAACATACCAAGGAGCTGTGGAGCATCTGTAAATGAAGGGCTGAGTGTCTCTATCTATCTATCTATAGCTCCGATGCCTTGTTCCCTCTGGGAATTCCAGCAAAGTGGGTGGCCACAGCAAAAGAGTCTCCAGTTTTCCCTGTTCCAACACTCCCTCCTCCTCCACTCATGTTTCTCTCCTTTACATACTCTTTCACTGTGTTCCAACACTCCCTCCTTACTTGCTCCATCCCTCCTCCCCCCCTCACATACTCTTCCACTCTGTTCTGTCATCTAACTGGAGTATTTGTACAGTGATAAGGAAGACAAAACCATACAGTCCTCATTATTTTACTTACTACCTTGGGTGAGTATATTGTTTGTATTGAGGCTATTAATTCTTCCAAACTATGCCCAAAACAAAATTATTTCACTACAAAAAATTTGAGGGACTGATGGCCAATTCCACAGTGGTGGTTTCTTATGATCCTCATTAACCAACCACATTTGTCAGTCATTGGGTCGATTCCACAGTGGTATTTGTTTGTTAGCTTCACAACTAACTACATTTGTAAGGTTTCATTATTTTCTAAAAGCTGAGTATCCGTATTCACAAAGCCTATTAAAACAGTTAGATAATGATGATCAAATTCATTAGGAAATTCACCCATAAGTCAGTTACACAGCTGAGATTCTTTCGTTTGCATGCTTTCAAACAAACCAACCACTGTGGAATCGACCCTGAGTATACAATGAAGTGGTAGGTACAGTAATAGGTAACAGAATCCTGAGAAAAGGTAAAACATTTGGTGATCTTAATTGAGGGCCTGAATATACTGTACAGTAATAGGAAGTGGTTAGTACAGGTTTATAATTATTTGCATCTTATCAATGGACTTGTCATGCAATGCAACTCATGCAGCCTCTAGCATATACAATATTAGTGTTTAAGGAGCCCCGTGATGTAGGCAGAAAATTGGAGGTAAAGAGTCCTTCAAAAAATAGTTAGGAGGAATCAGAAGCCACCAATTTTCATACACAATCATAGGATCCTTAATGAAGCTTTTTCTTACCATGCATTAATATTTCTATTGTCATTTTCATGCATTGAAGCTACTTTACAAAGACAACAACAAACATTTGGAATGGTTGTCCAGTAGGCCACACTATTTGCGACATAATTTTTTTTTAATGTTTCGATATTGGACATAGGCTTAATCAAGCCCATTACCATGGCCCAGGTCAACTGCTACTTCAGGCACTAATTATAAGTAAGGCCACCGAGCGTCATAAAATACCCTCGCTGGAACCATAACAGCTGCAGTATTTGGGAATTACCCTCACTTCCCTCCCTCTGTGTGACGTGTGTGTGTGTGTGTGCAGCAGTTGACCTGGGCCATGGTAATGGGCTTGATGAAGCCTATGTCCAATGTAGGAAAAAAAAAGATCATCTACTGCATAGGGTGAAAACAATCATTACCTTGGTATGGTAAATATGATCCTTGATGAGAGCCAGAAGCTGCAACTGAAGAAAAATGCAACAAAACATAAACAAATCATAACACTACTGTACATAAAAATGAGTTGATTCCACAGTCATTCATAGTGGTTTGTAAGCACACAAACGAAAGAATTTTAGCCGTGTTAATGATTTATGGCTGAATTATTTAATGAACTATACAGTGATCATAATTATCTAACTGTTGGGATACATTTTGTGAATGTAGTTACTCAGCTTTTAGAAAATAATGAAGCCTTATATGTGTGGTTGGTTAGGAAGCTACCAACAAATACCACTGTGGAATCAACCCAATAACACCTTACAAAACAAATGATGATACAAAAACAACAACAACAACACTGAACTGAAGAATTACAGGAGTTATAACAACATTCATTATTATAAGATGAAAAAACAACATAACATAAACAAATCATAACAATAACACCTTAGAAACATATGACGAGATACAAACAAAACAATAACACTAAACTGAAGAACTACATGAGTTATAAAAAACATACATTCCTTATAAGACGGATGGACACTGAAGCACTTACGGTACTTTCCTTATGAATACGATGCAAGGAATATCAATCAATTAGTTCCTTCAGTTTTTCCATTAACCACTGAACAGTTGGAGAAAAATTGAAAGTGCAAGTGTGTACCTCTTTGAGTCACTGAGATATGCATTTATAATAATGGTAACTATTAAGAGGTTAGTTTACTTTTTAATAGACTGTATGTAGTGCCTTGATTTTTTCCAAAGTACTGTATGCCAGGAAACAGACCCATATGAAAAAAAAAATGGTATCCTGTTACCTGTAATAGTTTGGAGGAATCATTTGCTCCAGATTTACCATTCAAAACAATGTGCTATATACACCCTTAAATAAAAATAAACAACATTTGGCAATTTTTTCGGCACCTACCATACTTGGTCCCAAAGGTGCCGAAAGACAGGATTTCTACTGTATTAGTGGACAATGATTCTCTTGTTTGATTATTATATGCAATTTACACAGTACTGTATTAGTTATACTGTATATTAATTATTTTAAAACAATAACCTATAACCATGACTATACTCCATATACGGTACTGTGTTGAGTTAGTTGTAACACTTGAAATTTTCTCCAACTGTTGTTTACACTACATCTACCAGTAAGTCTGGTAACAGTGTGTCTAACACAAACAAACAATTATTCCATAACATCATAAACTCTAGAGGAAAAACTGAAGATTTTTGCTATACAATTTTGTGTATCTTAAGGACCCTGTGATCATGTATGAAACTTGGAGGTTTCTGATTCCTCCTCATTATGCCATGAAACAAACTCCTTTCATGTAGGTAGTGTTTTGTGGCATTATTTGAAGGACTCGATAACCTCAAATTTTCTGATTACATCACAGGGTCCCTTAATCATTCAAGAATTACCTAAACTCTACAATATTCTAACATGTTGAATACTACTAATAAAAGTGAGGAGCTAATCTTAAGAAAATAATTGCTTCTGACTAAAGTTGCTACTGGTACTGTAATAATAATTATAATGGAATAATTTCTGTAAAACAATATATATATAAATCAAATAATAATCTATTGACCCGTGCTAAGTAACTCGCATTCTTTTCTAAGTGTTTCACTGACACAGCCGTTATATTAACTTGTCAATATTGATGCACGAACACAAGTTGATCATTTCTTTAATTAAGAGACCCTGTGATGTACAGTAGTCAGAAAATTGGAGGTTAATGAGTCCTTCAACACACACACCTATATGGAAGGTGCTTGTTTGGTGGCATGGTCAGGAGGAATCAGAAGCCTCTAGTTCTCATACACAATCACTGTCAGGGTCTTTAACCCAATTTGCAATGAATGATTCTACAAAGCATTTCTACCTATAATGAATCAAAGGACAGCCAAAATACTTCTTCACTGAGGGTATCTATTAATGGGATACTGTACTATACTTTTGATAGATTGGAGCACCTTGATTCCTCCAAAGTATGCCAGGAAACAGACCCAGATGAAGAAAAATAAGGGTGTCCTGTTGCCTGGAATAGTTTGGAGGAATCATTTGCTCCAGATGATTTACTGCCCAAAACAATGTGCTATATACCCCCTTAATTAATAGGACAAAGCTCACTAGTTCTATTTCTAAATATAAGCAGCAGAAGCAGTGTGATGTAAATGTACAGATCATAAACTATACAGCCTTCAGGCAGCATAGCCAAGGTTGTCTGGGCAGCTTCTCCTTCCTTATGGAGTGGTTGTTGAGTCCTGCAGTAATTAAGGGACCCTGTGATGTAGGCAGAAAATCGGAGAAATACGAGTCCTTCAAATATTGCCACGAAACACACACTCCTATATAGAAGGAGGTTGTTTCGTGGCATAGGGTCAATTCCACAGTGGTATTAGTTTGTCAGCTTCCCAACCAACCACACTTGTAAGGCTTCATTATTTTCCAAAACCAACAGTTAGATGATGATGATCACTGTATAGTACTCATCAAATTCATCAAATAATTCACCCATAAGTCATCTCATTAACATGACTAATATTCTTTCGTATGTGTGTTAACAGACCACTGTGGAATCAACCCATAGTCAGGAGGAATCAGTAGCCTCCAATTCTCATAAACGATCACAGGGTCCTTAATAACTGCTATCAACATTTTGGTACAGTAAGTCCTGACTGATTGATGGATCATTTTACATAACTCTATCATCATGAATCCAAGTATTTTCTCATTGCATTAGGCTTCAGCCATTTATAGATGACAGGCTAAATTTTAAATGCAGTACACATAATGTAAAGGCCCTGATTCACTTTCTGATAATTGATGGATTGATTGTTATTAGGCGCCGCAACAGTGAGGTCATATAGCACCAGAAAAAGGTGATAGAGAGGTGAGACAGCAAGCAGGAAGGAAATAAAAAGTAAAGAGGAACAGTTGAAGAACTAAAAGCTAGTGGCTGGGGCCGAAGGGGCGCCAAAACCCTTAATGTATTGCCCACATCACTAATGCAGACAATACCCCCTATTGGGTTCTTTCTGATAAAGACCTTTGTAGTGGAACATGATGATTTTGTTCAATGTAGACTTACTGCACTATAAGGTAACAGAAAAATGGGTCCATATGTCACAACGGTGATTGACCGCAGTGCTTTAAGGGACCCTGTGTTGTAGTCAGAAAATTGGAGGTAAATAGTCCTTCAAATATTGCCACAAAACACCTATATGGAAGGAGCTTGCTTTGTGGCATGGTCAGGAGGATTCAGAAGCCTCCAATTTTTATACACCATCACAGGGTCCTTAATTGTCACATTGCCATGTGAGGCTGTGGTGTATTGCAAATTATTAAACAAAATATATACAGAAACAAAATGCAATAAATACACAAAACAAGGAAATATATAATCATGGATGAATTATTATCTTACCTTTAAGGGGATAATATATATACTTTTCATAGATTGGAGCACCTTGATTCCTCCAAAGTATGCCAGGAAACAGACCCACATGAAGAAAAATAATGGTATCCTATTTCCTGGAATAGTTTGGAGGTATCATTTGCTCCAGATTAACTACCCACAACAATGTGCTATAATTATACCCCCTTAAAATCTGATTCTATATTGCAGAGAAAATCAATCCATGTATCTTTTACACTGTTCATACAGTCCTGTGTAAATTAATGAGTGTCAGACTGGTGGTAACTCAACTATGATCCTGTGAACCAATGCAAGATTATTTTCAACTACAATACAGTATACGACATAAGACTGTTGGAATAATTATACGAGTACTGTACTAGACACCTTAAGGAAATAGTACACTGTTGGCAAATCTAGAGCAACTGATTCCTCCAAACTATTTTTGCTCATTTGGCCCTGCTTCCTAGCATGCTTTGGAGGAATCAAGGTGCTCCAATGTACCAAAGGTGTATTACCCCCTTAATAAAGTGCCATATATGAAGCTGAAATCAGAACATGTCTAAGTAATGTAATGAATAATAATAATATCACATACCAGTACCCCATTTGTAATCTTTATAAACATCCTATGCTTGTGAATTTCTGAAATGACTTACCAGAATGTATTTCTTAGCACTCAAAACCAGTAGCTAAGCATAGAGAAAGATATACACCACACTATTGAGTACTGTATTATTTCAACCTAGCAGAAATGCACTGGTTCCATCATCCAAATTCTGACTGTTAGTGGTTTATAAATGTAAACAATGAAAAATTACTTTAAATACTAAGGGACCCTGTAATATTGTCAGAAAATTTGAGGTAAATAAGTCCTACAAATATTGCCACGAAACACCACCTATATGAAAGGAGCTTGTATCATGGCATGGTCAGGAGGAATCAGATGCCTCCAATTGTCATACATGATCAGAGGGTCCTTAAAATTTAGACAACTACCGGTAAGTACTGTGATTACCAGGAGCTATGCAGTACAGTAATTCATAAACACTGAATTACACAAAACCATGTCCCTGTACTGTATACAAGGTCTGACATCATGATGTATGTAGGAAACCAATGCATTGTTGTTCATTAATTAACACAATACATGAATTAGTGTGTGTGAACAAAACCAACAACGCTGCAACAGACAAAGCAAGAGAAAAGCCATACCGGGACCAACGTAGTTTGGATAGCCAGGATGTTGTGACTGTGGCTGTGGTTGAGGTTGTGGTTGTGGTTGTGGCGGGGTAGGCTGCTGCTGCTGCTGCTGAGGAAGGTGGAAAGGTGCCGGGGGTGGGAGTGTGGGTGTACCAGGGGCGGTTGTGGCAGCAGAAGTGTCTCCAGGGGTACCAGTCTGACCAGCACCTCCCTCTCCTCCTGAAGTAACATATACATACATTAATACACTACATAAAGAGGTGTCTCTAGGGGTACCAGTCTGACCAGCACCTCCCTCTCCTCCTGAAGCAACATAAAAGTTTTCAGGAGTTGACATTACAATAACATGATACTGTATTAGATTTATGATAAGTGATAATGTTGTACCCACCAATACTACATTTTTGCATAACTGTTTTGAAGAAAGAACTTTTATTTTGGCACTGTACACTCGAGCTCGTAAATTCACGAACACTTATCAAAATGTTTGTCATTTGAGCTGGTAACACTGTGTGGGGAAGGTATTATTGTAGGTGAAAAATTATATCATGTCTCTCTACTAAATTCCATCTACTCTGATAAATAAATGTTACCAGCTCAACTGGCATAAACATCTAAGTTCATGGTCACAAATTTATGAGCTCTGGTGTACAATTATACTGTACTGCTCAGCTTAACATTGTAAAGAGAGACATGCAATACTTTTTATAATCGTCTTTAAGGGACCCCGTGCTGTAGTCAGAAAATTGGAGGTTAGTGAGTCCTTCAAACAATGCCGCGAGACACCACTTATATTGATGAAGCCTGTTTCGTGGCATAGTTAGGAGGAATCAGAAGCCACCAAGTCTCATACACAATCACAGGGTCCTTAAGTCATGTTATATGCATGCTGTGTATCTGCACAGTAACTGTACCTGGAGATATAATGCAAGTTATTCCATTAGTATTTAATAAAGTGCCAGAATAAGTATTCTCAATAGGTGGTAGTTGTAAGGACATAACAGTATTTCTGAAGTTTAAAAACAAATTTTCATCTGCAATGAATTTATAATACTGTACACTCGAGGTCAGAAGTTGTGACCTGATCCCTTGGCATGATGAATGGCAAGTAGCCGAGCTTTGATGATTTAAACAATTGAGTGTCGTAGGAATAAGTACCATTATTCAACCCTTCAGAGCTAGGCTGCTTGTGATTCATCTTGCCAGAGGATCCCCATTCGTGTGTTATAGATATGGATGATCCCTTACTACACAGTGATAAGAATATAATTCTGAGGCACGGTACAGTCACCATCAGCTGTCTTGTTTCCAATCAGCATTACCAATCTTCCATCCCTGTCTTGTAAATAGCTCTCATGGGGTTTAATTAAAATTATATTCCTGGGACAGACATGACAATGTTCAGAGGAACAAGAAAGCTGGAGGTGAATATACAACATGCAAAGACTGACTGATTAAGGACCCTGTGATTGTGTATGACAATTGGAGACTTCTGATTTCCCCTGCCTATGCCATGAAACAAGCTCTTTCCATTTAGGTAGTATTTCGTGGCAATAACTGAACAATTCACTAACTTCCAATTTTCTGACTACATCACAGGGTCTTTTAAGTAAGTAAGTGAGTGAGTTAGTTACTACTACTACTACTGGTACCTTACTATACCTTCATTTATTAACCCAAAAGATGACATGACTTCCTGGTGAGTGTTTGCCACATCTTTTATGGTTGAAACTATAAAATGAAGACCCGGCAAACAATAAGAATGACAATCATTATATAAAGTTAATTTGTTATTCCTCCTCTGTACCCGACACTAACATGGCTGATACACCAATACCAATCCCTGGGCACCAAGAATCACGCAACCACAATTAGTGTTGATTCCACAGTGGTATTGGTTTGTTAGCTTCCCAACCAACCACATTTGTAAGGCTTCATCATTTTCCAAGAGCTGAGTATCTGTATTTACAAAATCTATTAAAACAGTTAAATAATGATGGTCACTGCATAGATTACTCACCAAATTCATTAAATAATTAACCCATAAGTAAATAACATGGCTAAGATTCTCTCGTTTGTGTGCTTACAAACCAATACCAAACACTGTGGAATTGACTCTTTGGCATTATTTATCAATGTTATGTGTCTTGGTATAAATTATATCAAGTATAAAAGCTAAAAATCAAGATAAGGGAGACAGTGCATAATACAGAGAGAAAAAAATAATTCATGTTAATCAATAGAAAAAAAACACTAGAGAAATTAATAAATTATTATCAAATAAATCAAAGTTTCCCTGTTAAAGAAGCAATAATCGGTTTATGGAAATTACTCAATTGTCTAACTCTCACTATGTAAATACTAACACTAGATATATAAATAAAATATAAATAAAAGTTTCCTCGTTAAGGGGATAGTATAATTTTAGTACATTGAAGTGCCATGATCCCTCCAAATTATTCCAGGAAACAGACCCAGATGAAGAAAAATAATGGTATCTTGTTGCCTGGAATAATTTGGAGGAATTATTTGCTCCAGATTTACCACCCAAAACTGTGTAACTCTCACTATATAAATACTAACCATCATTGTGTAGAGATGTTGGAGCTGATGTTGATGTGGTCATTCCTGATTGTTGTTGACCAGCAGTTGCTGTTGTCTGAGGCTAGACATAATAATCTTACATTAATATATATACAAGGTAAATTTTCAAACAAATATTCATGAGGCAGATGAATGTAGAAATTATATACTGTTTGCAAGGGGAGGTGGCCGAGTGGTTAGTGTTCTGGACTCATAACCTAGAGGTCGAGAGATCAATTCCTCTCAGGTGAGGGCCTGAGAATATTTACTCTTTCAAGCACTAACTATAAGGCCACCAAACATCATAAAACATCCTCACTGGTACCATAACAGCATACCAGTTTGGAAGTCGTGATGTCTGTGTGTGTGTGTAAATATATGCTCTGACTCACTGGTGTACAAGAGATAAAGGGTTGATTCCACAGTGGTATTGGTTTGTTAGCTTCCCAACCACTGTGGAATCGACCAAAAATCACAACACACCATACATACGAACAATACCGTTATTGACAATGAAGGTATCGGTACTAATAATGCATCAACAAAACAAACCTCATTATATTTTACTGTTATCAAATAAACCAGTAGTTACCCACTTGGTGCTCGGCTGGCTGCAGGGGATCAAACTCCTTAGATGAAACGGCAACCTGGGCTGCTGGTGGCTGGGCAGGGGAAGCTGAACCAGCCACACCACTGCTGCTCACTCCTGGTTATCAATGTTAAGTTAGACACAAGTAGATGAGAGATACAGCCACAATCAAATAACCACCAACACTCTCCTTCCATCGTACAAATAAATCAGTATCATATCAAAATATAATCATACAATACCTTACGTCAACTCAACCCCCTCAATTATTATTCTGAGGTGCTGCAAAATTATACACGTGTTATTCTTTATTATCAAGATATTTACTACAATGGAAGGAAAGTGTCGGTGGATATTTGATTGTGGCTGTACAATATTTTATACAATTGTTATTACTACTCAAACTGTCACTGCATTTTCTTATTACTGTTCTGGTACTCAACAAACAAAACATCTACATTTTATTAATACTGACATTAGTTTTATCCAAAATATACTGAATGAAACTTTTTTTTTTTAATGATGAACCTGAATATTTAAATAGTAAATTATAAAACTGCTAGGCCCCCTTCACACGCAAGCTTGGTCGAGCACAGACTCACATTGCCTGGAGACTAGTTGGCCATGTGACCACATCTGAAGGGCTCCATCTAAACCTATAAACATATGGTCCTGCAGCCATGGTCACGGTGTGTGAAGGGGACCTATATCTTCAAACCGGTACAGAAATTTCCTTCAATGGTTTACACAACTTTGAAAAATAAATAAATCTGATATACAGTATAATCCATGATTGATTGATTGATATTAGGCACTGCAACAGTGAAGTCACATAGCGCCAGAAAAAGGTGATTGTGATAGAGAGGTGTTACATCAAGCAGGAAGGAAATAGGAAGAAAGGAGGTACAGTTAAAAGAAGTATAATCCATAATACTGTAAATTTCCCTATGTAACAAACCTGAGTCTATATCAGCCCTTGTCTTTGGTGTAGCATCAAGTGAAGTATCCAGAGCATCAAGGAGAGCTGTCACACGGTCACGAATGGCACGTAGCTCTTGCCTTACAGATGAAGACTGCAAAAATATTTATCATGGTAGCATACATTCTCTGACCAGGTGATTAGTTTGGCATAAGATTTTATTATTTTAACTTTAAATACAATAAATATTTGAACTGTGAATCAAGCTGTATGAAATCAAATATAAAACTAAACAAAGTGAAAATTCACGAGCAAAGGCATATTTACCGTACCTAATTTACTCTGCATTATTTTCTTTCCTATAACAAATTAAGGGGGTATATAATAGCACATTGTTTTGGGTGGTAAATCTGAAGCAAATGATTCCTCCAAACTATTCCAAGCATATTGTTCATATGGTCTTGTTTCCTGGCATACTTTGGAGGAATCATGGCACTCCAATGTAACAAAAGTGAATTACCCCCACAAATGATTATATTTTGGGTAATGTCAGAACTGACTCACATGCATGAAGGAGAACTTGGTAGAAGACGCCTGCTGCCCATTGAGTAGGATGGTGAGCTTCAGGATACGACTGCATTGGATGGCAAAAGCCAAGTCAGAGCTATCAAATATTGTTACAAGGTCTCCATCTTCATCCTGTTGATATAAGAAAGACCAGTCAGTCAGTGAGTGTCTATGATATGGGTTATAATAAATTGTTAATGTGGAGGATCAATATTATGGGTTTATGGCCATAATTATTACTACCATATGTCACTTGGGACTGGAGAAATGTACGTGTGTGTATGTAGAGAAGTGTACGTGTGTGTATGTGGAGAAGTGTACATGTGTGTATGTGTGTGGTGTGTGAATGTTTACCTTATACTTGAGAGCAATATCATCCTCTGGGGACAATGATCCTCTAAACACCCTCTGCATCATCAGTATCAGCTCATCATACGTCATGTCTTCGTTGTGTATCGGGATGCGTCGTATGTCATCGCCCAGCTGAGCCTGAAAACAAAAAAAATCCCCATTAAGGTTGATTGATTGATTGATATTAGGCGCCACAACAGCAAGAGTATTTCCCAAATACTGCAGCGTCAGAAAATTGGAGGCTTCTGATTCCTCCCAACTATGCCACGAAACACGCTCCTTCCCTATAGGTGGTGTTTCGTGGCAATATTTGGAGGATTCGTTTACCTCCGATTTTCTGACTACAACACAGAGTCCCTTAAGGTAAGAAAGTCCAACAACTTACTTTGATAATGAGCTTCCCTGATAGGTCCAGCCCACTATCACTGCTGCCAGCCCCACTCATTTTATTGTTCCCGTCCACCGTTACTGTAAATAGCAACAAAATTATTTAACATACAATGTCTTAAATGTAAACAGCAAGGAAATAATTTAATACACAATGTCTGAACTGTAAATAGGAAGGAAATAACTTAATACACAATGTCTTGGAAGTAAATAATTATGTTTGTAAAACTGAGATTATCTCGTCAAATAATCTCGAAAACGGGGTCAATCACCGAGAGAAACATCATAGTTAGATGAAAATTGTTAGAATAGTCCAAAATAATGGGTAATGATACTAAAATAAACAATATAGTAAACACAATATTTCTGTAAATTAACCGACTATTAATATACTATTTAAGTTATGCCATTGTGGTAATGGTAGAGCTGTTATTTGGGTTGTAATGTTATTTACAATTTACAAGGCATTTTAGGTACATTCCTCTTAATTACCTGGTTATAAATACAACTGTTGTAATTTTAAATACTATTTGAATATTATTTGTATATTATTATAGTATTTATGCCAGTGTGTTGACCGTAGAGTGTAATTTTAAGTTGTCTTGTGATTTAACGTCACTGTCCGGCAGCCATGGATGAGTTGGATGTAAACACAGACCACAAACATTGTTACCAATACCACACAACCACTGTTACCACCACCACAACCACCACCAGAGTTGCCATTTGGTATTTATCATTACCAAATCAGGCAATGAAAAATCTGTTTGGAAATAAACAATTATGATTTGATATTGGACCTGAATAGTATATTATTATTTTTACATTAATAATTTGGTAATGAATGGTGCAGTTTGGTAATAAAAATGGAAGAGTTTGGTAATGAGGCAAATTTCAAATCTGGCAACTCTGAGTCAACCAGGTGAAAATATAATGTGAAATTACCCCCCAAACACCACAAAAATTCCCCTTAAAAAACAATTAAGATTCATTCCATCAACTTTTGTTTGTTTTATAATTAATTAGCTGAATTACATAGAATTATTGTACTACAGGTGTATAATAAAGGAGAACGCTAGAACATGCTGTTTGTATGTGTTATTCTACGGCGGCACCACAGCGGCGAAGCCGCATAGTGTGACAACGGTCTACGGCCATATACAAAATAAAACATACATACATGCAAACATATATACATACATATACAAAATAAAGCATACATACATAGCCTACATACACATAAACAAAGCACACATACATACTGTACATACTTCCTACATATACTTTAAAAATCACACACATACATACATACATACAGACAGACAGACAGACACATACAAAATATACAACACTTACATACATGCATACATACATACACAAAATAAAATATTTATACACACATACATACACACACATACAAGAAATGAGACACTTACACACACACACACGTACATTTATACATACACATAAAAAACTGAAAAACACACACACACATACATACATACAGACATACATACACATAAGAAATTAACACGAGTGACAACCAAGGCCAGAGGTACCAATAATAAACACACACACACACACACACCTGTTGCTGATGTCTCTCTCACACACACACACACACACCAAAGTGAGATTACCACACCAGGCCTGCTCTCTCTCTCTCTTTCTCACCGCGGGGAGGAAGGTGGGGAGGGTAGATAGGGAAGAAGGAAAGGAAGGAGGTATGTGGGAAGGAGGTAGGAGAGGAGGTTGGTAGGGAAGGTAGGTGGGAAGGGTAGGTAGGGAAGAAGGTGGGGAAGGAAGGAAGGAAGGGAAGCAGGTTGGTGGTGGGGGAGTTAGGTGGGGAGGGAAGGGAAGGAGGTATAGATGGGGGAGAAGGTAGGTAGGGAGGCACCATATTATAAATACCATCAACCAAAATTCCGGAAATGTTTTTGTTGGTGGTGGTTGGTGATATATTTAACGACTCTAGGGTCGATCCCACAGTTGTTGTTGTTGTTGTTGATGTACTCCCCCGGGACAGACTGTCCTCCTGTCCTACAGACCCCTCCTACACTCCTGTCCCACAGACCCCTCCTACACTCCTGTCCCACAGACCCCTCCTACACTCCTGTCCCACAGACCCCTCCTACACTCCTGTCCCACAGACCCCTCCTACACTCCTGCCCCACAGACCCCTCCTACACTCCTGTCCCACAGACCCCTCCTACACTCCTGTCCCACAGACCCCTCCTACACTCCTGCCCCACAGACCCCTCCTACACTCCTGTCCCACAGACCCCTCCTACACTCCTGCCCCACAGACCCCTCCTACACTCCTGTCCCACAGACCCCTCCTACACTCCTGCCCCACAGACCCCTCCTACACTCCTGCCCCACAGACCCCTCCTACACTCCTGTCCCACAGACCCCTCCTACACTCCTGCCCCACAGACCCCTCCTACACTCCTGTCCCACAGACCCCTCCTACACTCCTGCCCCACAGACCCCTCCTACACTCCTGCCCCACAGACCCCTCCTACACTCCTGTCCCACAGACCCCTCCTACACTCCTGCCCCACAGACCCCTCCTACACTCCTGTCCCACAGACCCCTCCTACACTCCTGTCCCACAGACCCCTCCTACACTCCTGCCCCACAGACCCCTCCTACACTCCTGTCCCACAGACCCCTCCTACACTCCTGTCCCACAGACCCCTCCTACACTCCTGTCCCACAGACCCCTCCTACACTCTGGTCACAGTGAAAACACAAATTAAAATAAAGGAGGGGCTGTATGTCCCTATATGTCGTCTGATGTCCCTATATGTCTGTATGTCCCTCTATGTCTGGGCTACTGAAGCACATCCCAGGGAAATGGGACCACAGCTTACTGGACCAGGGAGTCTGTATGTCTGTATGTCCCTATATGTCTGGGAGGGAGAGGAGTGGGAAGGGAATATAGGAAAGAGAGAAGGGTAAGGGGGAAGGAAGGAAGGAAAGGAGGAAGGAGGGAGGGAGGGAGATGGGAGACTCTGAGATAGTGGAAGGAATGAGGAAAGGGAAAAGGAGAGAAGGAAAAAAGGGTGAGAGGAAGTGGTGGAGGAAGAGAAGATAGAAAAAAAGGAAGGGTAAGGATTAAGGAAGGAAGGAAGGGAGTGAGGGAGAGGATGAGGATGAGGGGAGGGGAAGAGAGGAGGGGAAAGAGAAAAGAGATTAATGAGAGGAAGATTATGGAGCAGGTGAGAGAGGAAAGAACGTAGGTGGGAAGGTAGGGAAGGAGGTAAGTGGGGAGGGTAGGTTGGGAAGGTAGGGAAGGAGGTAAGTGGGGAGGGTAGGTTGGGAAGGTAGGGAAGGAAGGGTAAGTGGGGAGGTAGGTAGGGAAGATAGGTGGGGAGGTAGGTAAGGAGGGTAGGTGGGGAGGTAGGTAGGGAAGGAAGGGTAGGTGGGGAAATTTTTTGTTATCCATATTTCTACTTTATGTTTCTCCTTACTTATTATAGGAGACGTACACACACACACACACACACACACACATACATACATACAGCACACACACACACACACACACACACACACACACACACACACACACACACACACACACACACACACTGCACCTCAATATTAATCCCCCCCTTAATCCTAATCCTGACCTGACGCCACTACCCCCCCAGGACATGTACACATGTACAGTACTATAGTATTTATATATTTGTATTTGTATATTTCTGTGTTTTTCTATGCTCTGCAATCAATTTATTATTCATCTCTAATATTTATACATGTATCCATTCATTCATCCTCATTTTATTATCATTTTAAATGTATTATGTGTATTTTCAGCCTATCAGCTGCCATTTACCAATAAACCGTATATTATTATTATTATTTATTATTAAAGTCATACACAAGATTAAATAGACACACATTAGCACAAAATTAATCACACATGTTCAGATGAATTTAAACACACACACACACACACACACACACACACACACACACACACACACACACACACATACACACACACACACACACACATACTTTCTACTTCTAATTCGACTATAATGAGGAAAGGGAAGGACAGAGAGGACACACACAGGACAAAATACACTGGTTAGGAAAAATGAAAATACACTGGTTAGGACAGGACAGAAAGGACAAAACAGGTGTTAACAGGGCAGGATCTGACAGGACAGGTGTGTGTGTGTGTGTGTGTGTGTGTAGAGGATAATACTGGACAGGTGTGTAGGGAAGAACAGGTGTGTGGTAGATGAACTAAAGGTGGTAGTTGTGGTAGTAGTGATGGGTGAGGTAGTGGTGGTTGAAGTCGTAGTGGTAGTGGTGGTGATGGTGGTAATAGTATTAGTAGTAGTAGTAGTAGTAGTAGAAATGGTGGGTGAGGTAGTAGTGGTAGTGGTGATGTGTGAGATGGTGGTGGGGGTAGTAGTATAGTAGTTGTAGTAGTAGTAGTAGTAGTAGTAGTAGTAGTAGTAGTGGTGGTGGTGGGTGAGGTAGTAGTAGTAGTAGTAGTAGTAGTAGTAGTGGTAGTGGTAGTGGGTGTGGTAGTGGTGGTAGTAGTGGTGTATGTATGTATGTATGTATGTATGTATGTATGTACCTCACCTCTCTCACCCTGAAATAACCCACCAACCAGCCAGCCAACCCACCAACCAGCCAGCCCACCCATCCACCCACCCACTGTCAGCTTGGTGACGTCACAACCACCCACCACAACCAATCACAACCTTCATCAACACTACGGGTCGATTCCACCATGGTATTGGTTTGTTAGCTTCCCAACTAACCAACCACATGCACTTGTAAGGCTTCATTATTTTCCAAAAGCTGAGTACAGTATGTGTCCGCATTCACAAACTTTATCCAACAGTTAGATAATGATGATCACTGTATTGTTTACTCATCAAATTCATTAAATAATTCACCCATAAGTTATTTACAAGGATAATATTCTTTGGTTTGTGTGCTTACAAACCAATACCAACCAACCACTGTGTAATGGAACCTCAGTCAATCATCTTAATATTTACGACTCATATAACTTATGACGTGTTAGTATTTTTATTAAACATAAATTAATAATGTATACAGAATACATTTCAATTTGTCTTTTACTAAGAGAAAGAAAGAAAATCTATTTGTAACACATTATGTATAACTGTAACCCATATTACTCTTTCTATTATTGTTAATTAAACTTACTCCAGCTAATTTCATTTATTTTTATGACAATTTACACAGATTCAGTGTATCAGTATCAATCAAATTATTCCCTATATTAATCTGATAACATTAACAACCCGAATTAATCATGTCTCAGTAAAAAAAAAAAATATAATAATAATAATAATGATTGTGGTGAGTTTTGAAATGTGGGTGACAATAACCGTAGACTTTATCTCACCCAACCATTATTACGTAACGTTAAGGACCCTATGATTGTGTATCAGGGTTGGTTGGTGGCTTCTCATTCCTCCTGACTATGCCACGAAACAAGCTCCTTCCATATAGGTGTGTGTTTCTTGGCAATGTTTGAAGGACTCGCTAACCTCCAATTTTCTGACAACATCCCTGAACACACCCAACCATTATTACGTAACGTTAATGTTTATCTACTGCTTCGTTCCTTACCATATCCACTACTGTCAACACAACGATCTTAAACGACTACTTATATGAAGACTAACAGAGGATGGGTTTGTTGGCTCGGGGGTACATACCTGTGAGCCAGTTGTCCTCTCGTCTGTTGCCTTCAAAGAAAAAGATCTTACTATCATCCTGACTCCCATTTGGGGGTCCAAGAATCTGAACAGCTTTGGTCAACCAGACAGTCTGGGGAACTACAACAACAACAACAACAACAACAACAACTACTAATAATAATTCTCCTGGCTTCTATTTAATTAATTATACATACACACACACACACACACACACACACACACACACACACACACATATATATATATATATATATATATATATATATATATATATATATATATATATATATATATATATATATATATATATATATATATATATATATATATATTTGAAGCAGCAATATGGGATAAAGGGATAAAAGTCTCAGTTAATCATATCACTGTAGATGTATCAATATTGAATTCTATTTTGGTGTATGACGTATTGTATTGGTGTATGACGTATTGTATTGGTGTATTATGTATTGTATTGGTGTATGACGTATTGTATTGGTGTATTATGTATTGTATTGGTGTATGACGTATTGTACTGTATTGGTGTTCCTTCTTTCCAACCCAACTCAAACCCTTGAAATTACTAGTACTATCACTACCAACACCACCACCACAACAACAACAACACACACACACATACAACCACCTTAACCACACCACCACAACAACAACAACACCCACCCACCATAACCACCAAAACCACCACAACACACAACACACACACACATACACATACACACCCCGTCGCCTTTACGTCTAGTGTGTGTTGGCAAGTGTTCTTCAGCACATAATTTGATAGAGTTTGAGGTGAGGCCCTGTCATACCAACACACAATATAATATAGTAAGGAAAGGAAGAAGATGGGAAGGGTAGGTAAAGAAGGAAAGGAAAGGAGGTAAGTGGGGAGGGTAAGATGGGAAGGTAGGTAGGAAGGAAGGGAAAGAGGTAAGTGGGGAGGGTAGGATGGGAAGATAGGTAGGGAAGGAAAGGAAAGGAGGTAAGTGGGGAGGGTAGGTAGGGAAGGAAAGGAAAGGAGGTAAGTGGGGAAGGAAGGGAAGGAGGTATAGATAAGGAAGAATAATAATTTCCTTCGTCATTCGTCCTTCAGCCTCAGTTATTCCTTTTTCCCACTTCCTTCATTTATACCAGGAAACATAGTGTGTGTGTGTGTGTGTGTGAAAAAGAGAGGGAAAGAGATAGGCAGACAATGGGGATTAGTATGTATGTGTGTGTGTGTGTGTGTGTGAGAGAGAGAGAGAGAGAGAGATTTAGAGAGAGAGAGAGAGATTTAGAGAGTGAGAGAGAGAGAGAGAGAGAGAGAGAGAGAGAGAGAGAGAGAGAGAGAGAGAGAGAGAGAGAGAGAGAGAGAGAGAGAGAGAGAGAGAGAGAGAGAGAGAGAGAGAGAGAGAGAGAGAGTGTGTGTGTGTACATCTCAGTAAAACCATCATCATCATCATCATCAGGTCTCATGTTGTTAATACGTAGAGAGGACATGATGCAGTCTTGGTTTTAGCCCCTCCTAAATCACGACACTGTCCCTTTAAAAGCCCTATATCTACCCACATATACCAACTTGCTGCCAGGCCCTTACCTCATGACTGCTTGCCTGCCTGCCTGCCTGCCTCACCGTCTGTCTGTCTGTCTACCCACCTGCCCGAGTGGTTTTTTGCTTGCCTGTCTTTCTGCCTGTCTGTCTGTTTGTCTACCCACCTGCCCGAGTGGTTTTTGTTTACCTGTCTGTCTGCCTGTCTGTCTGTCTACCCACCTGCCTAACTGCTTTTTGCCTGCCTGTCTACCCTGCTACCCACCTGCCTAACTGCCCACCTGACTACCTACCTACCTATACCTATTGACCTGAAATATCTTCCAGTAACATGTCTCTTAGATCACGACTGCTTGCTTGCGTGTGTGCTTCTTACTTACCTGTTAATATTGGCCCCAAATATATATTATCCTCTAGCAAAGATTTCTATGTAGACACAGCTGATTCACTACATGTATCTTGGTCTATCACTCACTCAGAACAGTTTGTTTATTTTATACATGGGTCTTCCACTAATAACTTCATGCCTATATAGTTGTGATTATTTCTTGATATTTTATACTATTTGCATTCCTCGTGTTCTATTCGTCTATTGGGTGTGGTTGAGTAAGGTAGGGTTGGGTTGAGTAAGTTTAGGTTGGGTTGGGTAAGGTAGGGTTAGGTTGAATAAGGTAGAGTTAGGTTGACATACATACATACTGCTCTAGTCCATAATTATCGGCTATCTACCTGCCTACCGACACATATATAATACTCTATTTTCATATCTTCCTCCCTACCTACCTACCTATACCTACCTACCTACCTACCTACCTATCCACCCACCTGCTCTTCCCCTAAGCATACACACACACACACACACACACACACACACACACACACACACACACACACACACACGTCTTATCTGTGTGCCAATTATTTTTTGCATGTTGCCATTCTTAACAAGGTCCAGGTCATTAACATACACACACACACACACACACACACACACACACACACACACACACACACACACACACACATAAATACACAAACACACACCTATACATTTGTTCTATAATGATTGTTTAACTCATAATAATAATAATAATAATAATAATAATAATAATAATAATAATAATAATAATATAATAATAATAATAATAATATAATAATAATAATAATAATAATAATAATAATAATAATAATAATAATAATAATAACAATAATAATAATAATAATAATAAATAATAATAACAATACTACTACTACTATTATTACTACTACTACTCTTCCTCCTCCTCCTATTATTATTACTACTACTACTACTACTAATAATATATGAATAAATATATGATAATAATAATAATAATAATAATAATAATAATAATAATAAAAATAAGTCATGCATGGACAGGGTATGGGATAGATCAGAGAGAGGGTAAAAGCAAGGGGTAGGGTAGGGATGGGTAGGGTAGGGAAGGGTAGGGTAGGGTAGGGATGGGTAGGGATGGGTTGGAAAGGGATAGGGTAGGGAAGGGTAGGTAGGGCAGCACGAGTGAGTGAGAGTGTGTGTGTGTATGTGTGAGAGAGAGAGAGAGGTGTTGTAGCAGCCAACCAGTCAGTCAGTGTAGGCCAGAAGGTAGTGAAGGAAGGAAGGAAGGAAGGACAACAACCACCACCACTACTACTACTACTACTACTACTACTACCACAGTACAGTATATTATAATTCTATGTTTATTATAGGACTGTCTCACTCCTGCTTCATCTTCGTATTCGTGCTGTCTGTCTGTCTGTCTCTCTCTCTCTCTCTCTCTCTCTCTCTCTCTCTCTCTCTCTCTCTCTCTCTCTCTCTCTTTCTCTCTCTCTCTCTCTCTCTCTCCTGTATCCTGTTCCTTAGAATAATTGGTGGAATCAAGTGTGCATGTGTGTGTGTGTGTGTGTTGGTTAGCCTGATGCGGCCTTCTCCTTTTGTTATTTCTATATTAATAATATTTTGTACAAGTTTATGATATTGTGTGTGTATGTGTGTGTGTGTGTGTGTGTGTGTGTGTGTGTGTGTGTGTATGTGTGTGTGTGTGTGTTGTGGCCTTCTCTCATCAATTAGTGTTATTGTGTCAGTGTTGCCATCTGTTTTTGGTGCTGACAATAAACCTGACTGACATGATCTCAAGACATCCCATACACCCATTCCCCTCCTGCCTCTTCACACCTTGTCATCCCCCAACCCTCCCTTATAATAATAATAATAATGATACTACTATTATTATTACTCCTCCTCCTCCTCCTCCTCCTACTACTACTACTACTACTACTACTACTACTACTACTACTACTACTACTACTACTACTACTACTACTACTACTACTACTACTACTACTACTACTACTACTACTCCCTCCCTCTACTTCCTCCACTTCAAGGAGACATTTCATCATTTTACGAGAGGAGGGGGTCTTACGAAATGCTCTTGCTGTAAAAATGTGTTCTAACTAAACATCATTGTTCCTGTGTATGTTGTCTGAACATTGGAGGCTTCTGATTCCTCTGACCATGCCACGAAACAACCTCCTTCCATATAGGTGTGTGTGTTTCGTGGCAATATTTGAAGGACTCAATATCACCAATTTTCTGACAACATCACAGTGTTGGCAAATCCTTCAAACATTCCCACCAAACACAATATACTTTAATTAAAGGAGTTTGTTTCGTGGCACAGTCAGGTGGAATCAGAAGCCACGATCCCAGGGTCCCTAAATAATGGTTGTATGTATGTTTGTATGTATGTATGTATGTATATATGTTATGTATGTATGTAATATATATATTTATGTATTTATGTATGTATGTTATGTATGTATGTATGCATGTATGTAGGTTATGTATGTATGTATGTATGTATGTATGTCATCTAATTAGTCACAGCCACATAACCGTAAAATATATTATCCATTACAATTTACACTATACCTTTATACACTATCCTTCTCTCTCTCTCTCTCTCTTTTCTCTCTCTCTCTCTCTCCTCTCTCTGCCTTGCCCAACCCAGCCCTATCTACAAGTATATAAAAAAAAAAAAATATATATATATATACTGTATACTGTATATATGCCATAACAATAATATACACATCCAAGTCAAATATATACATTCCAATAACATTTTCCTTTCCAGAAGTCCAAATGAATGTCAGTATTATAAGGTAAGCTGAAGTATCTATCTATTTATTTATTAGTTTTATCTATTTATTTATTAGTCTATCTATTTATTTATTAGTCTATCTATTATTTATTACTTATCTATTTATCTGTCTATTTATCTGTCTATTTATCTGTCTATCTATATATCATAAGGTAAGCTGAAGTATCTATCTATTTATTTATTACTTTATCTATTTATCTGTCTATCTATATATCATAAGGTAAGCTGAAGTATTATCTATTTATTTATTAGTTTATCTATTTATCTGTCTATTTATCTGTCTATCTATCTATTATAAGGTAAGCTGAAGTATATATCTATTTATTTATTAGTTTATCTATTTATCTGTATATTTTTCTATTTATCTGTCTATCTATCTATTAGTCTATTTATCTATCATAAGGTAAGTTTGAGTATCTATCTATCTATTTATCTATTTATCTATCGAGAAATTATTGATGATTCACTCACCACTCATGTAACTCAGATGCACTACTACCACAACCACTACCATCACCAACTACCACCACCACAACCACCACCACAACCACTACTACCACAACCACTACCATCACCATCACCACTACATATATTACATCTTACTCAGTGCCTTTACATACACATATATTTTCATTTCATCATGCTCATAATTTCTACGTGACAGACATAAACATCCCAGAAGCAGGTTCGGTCTCTGTGCCAATCAAAAATCAACCCTAATGATCATGTAAATAGCTATATACCCTTATAACCTTTCTATACATCCTTCCTTCCTTCCTTTATCCTTCATCCTTCTTATTCACCTTATATCCTATTCCTTATTTTCTCCTATTTCTACTCCTATGTTTGTGTGTGTGTGTGTGTGTGTGAGAGAGAGAGAGAGAGAGAGAGAGAGAGAGAGAGAGAGAGAGAGAGAGAGAGAGAGAGAGATAGCTAATTCAAGGTAGAGAGAGAATAGAGTGCATAAGTGTGTGTGTGTGTGTGTGGTGTGTGTGTGTGTTTACAAATGACGTAGAGCTGCATTACACACGTCTGACCATCGCTGATATCTCTTGATGCCCAACAGGAAGCAGTCGGTATGCAAAGAAGAGAGAGAGAGAGAGAGAGAGAGAGAGAGAGAGAGAGAGAGAGAGAGAGAGAGAGAGATGAGAGAGAGAGATGAGACAGACACGTGAGTAAGAGGGAGACAGCTAGGGTATAGGGGTCTAGGGTATAGGCTGGTGTGTGTGTGTGTGTGTGTGGGAGGGAAAGATGGTGACGTTCATGACATACTTTAAACCAACCAACCAACCAATCAACCACCAATCAACCAACCAATCAACCAACCAACCAACCAACCAGAGTCTTATAAGATGACAACACCAATAGCTAGTTTTCAATCCACACTTAAGGACCCTGTGATCGTGTCTGAAAATTGGAGGTTTCTGATTCCTCCTGTATTGGATATATTCTATCACTGAGTATGTATGTACAGTTCGTGCTCAACTACTCTATAATCATCCAAGCTATCAATACACACACACATACACACACACACGTTTCTGAAAATTATGAAAATAATATTGATAATAATTATAATATATGATATTAATGACAGTAATAATATTAAAAGAAATAGTAATAATAATAATAATAATAATAATAATAATAATAATAATAATAATAATAATAATAATATTACCAAGCCAACGCGGTCATATTCTAGCGAGAAAATACTCAGAGTATATTAATACCTGTCTATTCTGGTGTGTAAGTTGGGAGGGGTTTGAGGAGGGTTGGAAAGGGTTGGGGAGGGTTGGGAGGGGTTGGGAGGGTTGGGGAGGGTTGGGGGAGGGTTGGGGAGGTGGAATGAAAGTGGAGTGAGGTGGAGAAGGGTGGAGAAGGGTGGAAATATACAGGGAGGGGCATGTTATGGGGTGAAAGGAGGTGTGAATGATAGAGGGGTGAGGTGGAGAGGAGGAGGTTGTACAATGGGACGGAATGAGGAGGAATGACCACCAAGCAAGGGTTTAAAAGAAGACGAGAAGGGAATAGGGGCAAGAAAAGAAACATGGGAATTATATATAACAAGGGGGTAGGTCAGGGCAGGTCAGGGCAGGGCAGGGCATAATTATGACTGAAAGGGACAGAAGAAGGACAGAGTATAATATAGAACAGAGCAGGACAAGCAGGACCAGGTATAGAGAAAGGCAGGGCATGTAAGTATGGAAGGACAGGTTAAGGTAAAACAGCAGGGGTGAAAAAGGAAGTGTGTGTGTGTGTGTAAGTGAGTGTGTGTATGTGTGTGTGTGTGTGTGTATGTGTGTGTGTATGTATGTGTGTGTGTATGTGTGTGTTAGGGGTAGGGGTGGAGTGAGTAAGGGAGAGAGGGAGGGGTTTGGAGTGGGGAGAGGTGTGTGTGTGTGTGTATTACATTAGACCATTATGTAACCACCACTCGTTACGCAAGAATGCTTTACTTGGGTGTGAGTATTTTGGTGTGTGTGTGTGTGTGTGTGTGTGTCAAAGACTAATATATAGGTAACTGAAAGAGCGGCAAAAAAGGTAAAAAAAGTAAAGATAAAAACCATTCACACACACACACACACACACACACACACACACACACACACACACACACACACACACACACACACACACACACACACACATGTTCTTTTGTAATCTCGCCAAAATTATCAGATGATTTTTAGGATATGGGAATGTTTGCACAGATCCTTGCACTTTCCATTTTGCATTTTATTTTCCAGAATTAATTTGATTGACACCTAACATTCCATTTTGGGAAGTCATAACATTATGGTTATTGAGGATTGATTCCACAGTGTATTGGTTTGTTAGCTTCCCACCAAAAACACCTGTAAGGCTTCATTATTTTCCAAAAGCTGAGTATCCATATTCAGCAAAATCTATCCAACAGTTAGATAATGATGATCACTGTATAGTTTTACTCACGAAATTCATTTAGTAATTCACCCATAAGTCATTTACACGGCTAATATTCTTTCGTTCGCGTGCTTACAAACCAAATTCATTAATTATTCACTCACAAGTCATTAACCTTCTTTCGTTTGCATGCTTACCAACCAACAATACCAACCACTGTGGAATCGAACCCTCCGTTTGTGAGTTGCAGAATTTACTAGATATTTTATAAATACACTTTAAACTACACATGGTGATTATTTAAGGGGGTGTGGGAGTAGGGGACAGGCTTGTGGGGGACTGGGGGGGGTGCGGGAAAAGGGGGACAGACTTGGGGGTGGACTGGGGGGGGGTAGAAAGTCTGTCCCCTATTACCACACCCCTCTAACCTCCCATGCCTGTCGTTTCCTACTCCTACACCCCCAAAAGCCCCCGCACCTTCCCCAAGACTGTCCCTCTATTCCCACACCCCCTTAATTAACAGAAAACAGATGTGGGAACACGTTGTTACTATTACACTCACACTCACCTATATAGTGTTCACCCCATGGTTTATCCCCTTCACCTACCCCCTTCACCTCCCCCCTTCACCTTCCCCCTTCACCTTCCCCCTTCACCTCCCCCCTTCACCTACCCCCTTCACCTCCCCCCTTCACCTGCCCCCTTCACCTACCCCCTTCACCTGCCCCCTTCACCTATCCCCTTCACCTGCCCCCTTCACCTGCCCCCTTCTCCCAACACCCCCAAAGGGTAAACAGAAAAACGGATGTGGGAACACGGGCGTAAAGTGTGTCGCAGGTTATAAATATTTTCAGTGTGTGTGTGTGTGTGTGTACCTGCATGAACATCGGTGTGTGTGTGTGTGTGTGCACCTACATGTAAGTTGCTCTCTCTCTCTCTCTCTCTCTCTCTCTCTCTCTCTCTCTCTCTCTGTGTGCGTGTGTGTATGTGTGTGTCTGCATGTGTGTGTGGAGCTACATGGTGCTGTATGTATGTATGTGTGTGTGTGTGTGTGTGTTATATATAGTTTCAGTGCTCGTATTTTACACTTGGACTCGCTAGACATCCAACACAGAGGATTTAAGTCTTTATACTCACAAGACTTAATTCACTCACAGGCCAACTACATATCCCTTCCTTCCTCTTCATTCTCTACATCCCTTCCTTCCTCTTCATTCTCTACATCCCTCCATCCATCCTTCTTTACATCCCTCCTCCTTCTCTCCAATCCCTCATACTTCCGTCCTTCCTTCTCTACATCCCTCTCTTCTCTCCATCCCTCCTCCGTTTTTCCATCCCTCTTCCTTCTCTTCATCCCTCCATCCTTCCTTCTCTACATCCCTCCTCCTTCTTCCATCCTTCCTTCTCTATATCCTCCTCCTTCTCTCCATCCCTCCTACTTCCATCCTTCCTTCCTTCTCTACATCCCTCCTCCTTCCATTCTTCCTTCTCTCCATCCCTCCTTCTTCCATCCCTCCTTCCTTATAGTAAGAACAAATAGTTTGATTCTGTACAATATTTCACCTTCCTTCCTTCTCATTGTTTTTTATATTATTACTTGTTCTCTTCACTTGTGGGTAAATTGGAAGGCTACTGATTCCTCCAAACTATGCCAGGAAACACACCACTTTATTCTTACTTTAAAGGGAAGGATCTGTTTTGTGGCATAGTATGGAGAAATCAATATATAGCCACTCCAATTTATGAAGACAGGGTTGTGTATCTCCTTTAATACCAAACAAGTAACCCTAAAAAATGTAGTTCACCTCTCTCTCTCTCCTCTCTCTCTCTCTCTCTCTCTCTCTCTCTCTCTCTCTCTCTCTCTCTCTCTCTCTCTCTCTCTCTCTCTCTCTATCTCTCTCTCTGCTATCTCCTTTTCCCTCTAACTATTTTCCATTTTTATATATTCATTATATATATTCACATATATATTTTTTTCTGTTTGTATACATTCATTTTCTCTTAATTAATCAAGGGACTCTGTGATGTCGTCAGGAAAAAATTGGAGGTTAGCGAGTCCTTCCAACACTGCCACGAACACCACATCCGTATTGAAGGAGATTGTTTCGGGCATAATGGGAGGGAATCAGAAACCACCGATTCTCATATTATAAGTCGATTCCACAGTCGGATTTGTTTGCCAGCTTCCCAACCAACCATGGCACACTTGTAAGGCTTCATTGTTTTCCCAAAGCTGAGTATCCACATTCACAAAATCTATCCAACAGTTAGATAATGATGATCACTGTATAGTTTATTCATCAAATTAATTAAATAATTCACCCATAAGTCATTAACAAGGGCTAACATTCTTCGTTTGTGTGCTTACGAACCAAAACAAACCACTGTGGAATCAACCCAAAATAAACGATCACATGGTCCTGAATTAATGAAGGGAACAGTACAGTGTTGGTAAATGTAGAGTAAAGTGACAACAGTTAATTATCCCCTTAACTATAATATCACACACACACACACACACACACACACACACACACACACACACACACACACACACACACACACACACAGCAAGATGGAATAATTTATGTTAAAGAAAAAAAAAAAAAAAAAAAATGGTGAAGGAGGGAGATAACTAATTATTATTATGGTATTCAAATGATGAGAACCATTTTATTTTACATGATAAGAATGACAGCCTTTGATCCACGTAAAGTTACCACGGTGTTACTCTTATTTATTACTGTCATATAAAGTTAATTAAGAGTTATCTCACTCACTCACTCACTCACTCACTCACTCACTCTACTCTACTCTACCGTGTTGGTCCTTTGAAAGTAAACGTTTGATGAGAGACAAGATAAAGGAATATATGTTTGCTACAACTCGTATCAAAATGGGTTGAGTTGATCTAGAATTATACTTAGTAACTCAACATTAACTCCCTTGAGAAATGAAAGTTATTGTTATTATTATTATTATTATTATTATTATTATTATTATTATTATTATTATTATTATTATTATTATTATTATTATTATTATTATTATTATTATTATTATTATTATTAGTACTACTATTATTATCATCATCTTCACTGTATTATCATTGTATCTATAAATACCCCACAATATGAACAAGGAAATGTTTACACACACACACACACACACATACACACACACACACACACACATACCTCTAATTATAGGAGGAATGAAGCAGCCAACTCGTGCCCCTCTCGATATATTTAGCACAATGTCTGATTGATAAAGGTCTAACTAAAAGCATACTGAGTGATGAGGGACATTCTTATTAACACTTGCATATTATAATGGATATTTTGAATTTAGTAGCTATGTGGTGTGTGTGTGTGTGTGTGTGTGTGTGAGGTTATTTTGAATTTAGTAGCTATGTGGTGTGTGTGTTTGTGTGTGTGTATGTAGTGTTCTAAGTTCCCTGTGTGTGTGTGTGTGTGTGTGTGTGTCTTTCTGACTCTCTGGCTGGCTGGCATATACGCGTTCCTAACTAATTGCATTGTATCTATGTTATTGTTATTGTTGTTGGTGTTGTTGTTGCTGTTATTATTGTTATTGTTGTTTGTTGTTGTTGCATCGCCTTGGGTGTTTAGTCTTTGGGTTGATTCCACAGTGGTATTGGTTTGTTAGCTTCCCAACCAACCAACCACACTTGTAAGGCTTCATTATTTTACAAAAGCTGAGTATCCACATCACAAAATCTATCCAACAGAGTAAGGGAAGGTGTTGGAGGGATAGGTTAGGATGAGTGAGGGATGGGTGAAGGGATTGGGGGGGAGGGCCAAGGGTAGGGATAGCGA